>CAXIVR010000009.1:104981418-105211418 GCA_964035755.1 Teleogryllus oceanicus
AGAGCCCACTATGAAGGTAGCCATTCACGTCGAATTCACTGAGTATGCATATTCATAGTGCCCAATGACAATGAGTTTTGGAGAAAAAAACTAGTGGTGCTACAACAGTTCATACTTTCTTGCAATTATATCTTAATTTGCAGTTTTCAAAAATTCAGAGTTCAACACCTGCACCATGCTTATAAGGGTTCTTTGTTGAATGTAAGGAAATAACTTGGGAGTGGTTTTTTACAATAAATTTTTTATTTGCCTATTGCATAAATTTTAAGCACAAATTACACGAAAATTACTATTACGAGGGTCGCTACGAAAGTTTGTGGTGCTGGTCCCATTTTCAACAAACTCTGTGTTTTTGAAAACTAAAGGGAAAAAAGAAAAAAAAATCGAAATGGTAAATTATGAATATCTCGCACTTGGTTTGAGGCTGTGTCACCTGAATGGGAATGTAATTTCCAATGAGGATGTAATTTTCTGGGAGAGAGCCATTAAAAGGCATTAAATTAAAACATTTAATTTAATATTATTTAAGCATTAATTCTATTTTAAATTGCGACATATAATCAAGTTAAATGGACTGGATCATTTCGCTTTGCATGGCACGGTACGGAAATGGCAAAGTAACACAGTGAATTAAAAATTCTCCGAATTCATCCCGTTGTTGTGATTATTGTATGCTGCATGTAGCTGTATGTATGTGTGGATAATTGCTTTAAAAGAATTATTTTTCGTACCTAATGTTCTAAGTCAGTGTTGTCCAATTGGCGGCCCGCAGTGCTATCTATTATGGCCCCCGAAAGGTTATTAGTCAAAAGTTAATGTCTCTTGCATCTATGTTGGGCGAGAACATAGTGTGCCTAGCACAAGCATTGTGCAGGGTTCAATTGATTGATTGTTAGTGGTTCCGGGCGCATCAACTACTGAGGTCATTAGTCCCGTAAGTGTAGCGCATGTTTTCTCATTGGCTGAGATCTTCCCCCACTGAATGGCGAGATCTGGCTCCAACCTACTGTCAACTACCCCAACCAGGTATCTCCCACCAATGGGGCATCGTCCCAGCTGGGACAAGTTCTAAGTCCCCGACCGGTCTCCCAGCATGTGTGGTAGTGTCATGCATGTTAGTGTGAGTGAGAGTGAGAGTGAGTGTGAGAGTGATAGAGAGTGTGTGTCTAAGGGGTGAGGATAGGGTAAGGAAGAGGAAGAAAAGATAGCACGCGGTCCGTGGCCCATTTATTAGGGAAGTACTCTGGCATTCACCAGTTGATCGGAGAAACTAACAAACAGAGCAGCCAGCCACTAGAATTCTCTTCCAGACAGCAACTGAATCTGACCTAGCTGACAAGCTAGTGCCGAAAATTTGCCATTGTTGTGACTCAAACCTAGGATCTCCCGATCAGAGGCACTGCAGTGACATCAGTTGATGTGTGCCAGATTAAACACCCCCTTAATTTAAAAATAGGTTCAGTTTAGATTTAGGGATATTTTCCTTAAATCCATTTCTCCAAGTTCCATTCCTCCCTCCTCCTCGTTTCAGAGCAACTGGGCAAACTGCCAAAATCAACAATACGAGGAAGAGTGGATCGCTTGCGTAATGGAATATGGTCTGCTACTATATTCAAGGTTATAATGGCCCTTGAGGCCTTGCAAGTTGGACACCCAGTTTTAAGTTATAATGAATAGAGATAGGAATTCTATGCCAATGTATTATTTTATTTAAGCTTTATAAAGCCTCCAAAGTTTGTAATTATATATTTCTTGTTTATTAATGTTACAGTCTGATGATGGGATTAAAAATCAAACTCCCAAAACGTTAAATAAAGTGTGTTCAAGAAATACCGAGTTTTTTGTATGAACTTAATAGTTGTTTACCGTCGTTATTAATAACAAAAGAGAAATTTCTCTACATAAGAAAAGCAAACTTGTCTGCTTCGATCTCAAGTATATTGTGCTCATATCACATGTGATGGCAATGGCAAAATTTTATATTTTTTGAATTCATTCCATTGTTGTTGGTCGTGATTGTATGGTATAGACAATATTCTTATGAAAGAAAATGCATTGAAGGAAGGTAATAAATTTAACTTAGAACTAACACACACACTTCTTTACTTTAAACATTTTGATAGTTGATTATGGTATAAAAATTGAAAGCTCACTTCAATGTAATGAAAGCAGGTTTGTGTGAAATTATTCTTGGTTTTTTGTTTTATGTATTGCAAATACCATAAAGTTAAACTTATTCATGTTAGTTTCATTTGCGAAAGTTAGAAATAACTACTGTTCCTCGCTATTGAAATATACACACGTATGCACCACAAATGCTTCGTTTAAATTGCTTGGTTTTAGGTTACATTATTTCTAATACTTTATGCCTTGTAAGCAACGCTGTGCTGGCAATAAATGTGGCAACATGTCACAGCACATTTGTAGCATTCATTCATTTCAAAGTGACTTGACAAGAAGTAAGTTAGAATTTGCATATTATTTTATTTTCTTTGTTGGCTCTTACATTAAGCTTTTGTTATACGTTTACAAATTAACCATTTAGAAAGGATTTAAAACGTATTTGATAATCAATATTAGTTCATGTTCATGTCAAAAATGTTCATTTTTATCAAAATCTCGATAGCATTACTTTCTTGTATATGCAGAATATAGAAAAACACGTAAAGATACAAACATTTTGTTTGAGTTTGAGACTGATAAAATTACAAATTTATGGGGTGTCTGTCAGTCTGTCTGTCTGTCTGTCTGTCTGTCTGTCTGTCTGTCTGTCTGTCTGTCTGTCTGTCTGTCTGTCTGTCTGTCTGTCTGTCTGTCTCTGTCTGTCTATCAGTCTCTGTCTGTCTCTGTGTGTGTTTTTTATTTTTACGAGGGTAGGTGGAAATCTTCAAAAGACACCATGCGGCCCCATGATAGTGTGAGATTTTTACCCACTAAAACCAACCTCCCTTCTTCTCCATCCTCCCCGCGGAACCGCCGTTAGGCATTACATCACGGAGAGTTGATTAGAGTGGCTTAGTCACAAGCCACTTCTTTACAAAACGTAGGAAGGATCAAATGAGGATCAATCGATTTCCCCTTCTTTCCCTTTCTATTCTCCTGAGCTCAGCTATTAGGGTTTCTGCATATGAGCTCACCGCATACCAGTTGGTTTCCCAGGCAGCATGCACCCAACCATTGCTTCGGTGTCAGCGGTCGATCCCGAGTATACTCATAACGCGCCGCCGCTGCAGATGGTATCGCGGGCACTGGAAGAACACATGCCCGGCGCCTTCGACAGCAGGTTCACTAGTGGACAGAATGGGTATCCTCCAGCTTGAACCTGTGGAGATATGCCAGAAAGCATCCGTGTCCAGACAACAGCTGTGTCAAGAAGAAATTTACTTCGCGGTTTACGGTTGATCCACGGTGCAATGGAGGGAATCGCGGCACGCCCATCTTCCTTAATGGACTTGTCCCAACGATCCTGCCATTCGAGCAGTGTTGTTGAGCAGTCTGGGTTCCCCTCTTCTTTGTGATATCCCCCGCTCTTTCCTGCGCCAAGATATCTACAGGAGGCATCCCCCCGATGACGCACACTGCATCGCTTGACACAGTGCGGAATGCACAAGCTACCCGCAATGCTGATAACCTGTACCCCTGACGCCATCCTCGGATGTAACTATTTATCGACATGGAGTTGGCCCATACTGGGACTCCATAGAGCAAGACGGACTCACAACCAAGGCCAGGAGCTTCGCTTTCTCTGACAGGGCCCTATGTTGGGCATTAGTCTCGGCAATGCTGCATTAATTACCGCAGCTTTATTGCTGGCGCATTCAGATGGTCAGCAAATGTCAGATGGCGTCAATCATGAGACCAAGATATTTGATCGACGCGCGATGCAACATGGAGTTCCGATTTTGATAGTGATGGTTTCTCTTTCCTGCTAGTGACTAGGATAACCTCAGTCTTGTGCTCAGCTAACTGCAGCCCTGAGGACTTCAACCACTGATAACAATAGCGCACGCTCGCTGCAAATATACAAAATTTTCCCTCAATGTACTTTGCAACGGCGAGATAGCAATGTCGTCCGCAAACCAATAACACTGGTTCCTTCTGGGAGGGAAGCCAAGAACCTCGCCATACATCACATTCCATAATGGTGGACCCAATACGACTCATGGACACCAGTCGTGATATTGACGTACCTTCGCCCATTATTTGTATTGTAAATCAGGGCTCTATTACTCAGATACTGGCCCCAATCTTCCTCAGGTACGCTGGCACATTAAATCTGGAGAGCTTGGTGAATATTACTCCACCTGGCCGAGTTGAATGCATTTTAATATCTAACGTAACGACAGCACAGTACTGTTTTGGGCCCTTCCATCTACTTCCTCCAATTGCTAGTCGGCGGTGTTAATGACAAGCTGACTGCGCAAGTCGAGCGGCTCTCGGAAACCATACTGATTTTCTGAAAGGCCTCCTCCTCCTCCACAGCTTTTCTAGTCTGGTACTAATAATTCTTCCAGAATCTTGCCAGCTGTGTCAAGCATACACAATGGCCGCCATGATGATGGATCTTGTGATTTATTCTTAGGAGGAGCACCAGCGCTGTTTTTCCATCTTTCTGGATACACCCTTCCTCAAGCACGAATAATAAAGATCCACAAAGATGTGGGTGTGAGCGAGTATCGCAGTCTTGAGGGCAATATTGAAATGTTATCCGTCCGGAGCCTTTGTGTTGCCGATTCTGCTGTTTTGCGGCAGAATTTCTTCTGCGTGACTGGAGGAATTACTTCAGCTCAGATAACGCTTATATTAACTGAGCCACCGGGTGGCTCGGAATAGGGCTGTCACAATTCTGAGCAGCATACTGGGGCAAGTTGAGAACGAGGTGCCGCTGTCTTAACCTACACATGACCGTCTTGTACGCCTACCCCATGGATCCTTTTCCACCTCCACACAGGCTTTGGAGCATAAACGCTTGCTCTTGCGGATCTCTATCTTCAACTGGCTTCTGAGCGAGTTTGTATTGCTTTTGCAATTGAGGAAAGTTGTCTCTGCCACGAGCTCTCTGGTACTGTCTTCTGCCTCAAGGCACCTCCGTCATAATTGGGCGATTTTCAGTCCACCAGTAAACTGGTGAACGCCGAGAGATTGCGCCGCTAGACATAGCCGCATCACAGGCTTTGGTTATCCATTTCATAACCTGCCCAGCTTTGTCATCTGCGTACCTGTTGGCACTATCGCCTCAAACATCGCCGGAAAACTTCTTCGTTTAACGTTTTGCATTCCACCCAGCTGGCTGATATTTCGCACAAAATTATCCCTCCGCTGATTTTTCACCTCGATAAGTGCCTGGTGGTCACTATGGGTATAGTGTTCACTAACTCTCCAGAACACTCCCATTCTCAAAAGATTATCTGACATTGGGCGATTTCCTCAGTCCACCAGTAAACTGGTGAACGTCGAGAGATTGCGCCCCGTCTAGACATAGCCGATCACAGGCTTTGGTTATCCATTTCATAACCTGCCCAGCTTTGTCATCTGCGGTACCTGTTGGCACTATCGCCTCCAAACATCGCCGGAAAACTTCTTCGCGAACGCTTTTGCATTCCACCCAGCTGGCTGATATTTCGCACAAAATTATCCTCCACTGATTTTTCACCTCGATAAAAGTGCCTGGTGTCACTATGGGTATAGTGTTCACAACTCTCCATAACACTCCCATTCTCAAAAGATTATCTGACATGAACGCAGATCCACAACAGATCCCACGCCGGGGGAAGGTGTGTAAGTCTCCTGTGTTGGCAAGCTCTACATTCAGAAGGAGAGGGATGCCAGAACTGCTCGACCGCCATTAGTGGACGAACTACTCCCACTCAACCGCCCAGGCGTTGAAATCTCCAGCTATCACCAAGGGGCTTCGCCCCTTGCGCTGCATACTAAGCGGGCAAGGAACTGCTCAAACTCGCCCATTGTCGCGCTTGTGAGGCATAACAGCTGTAGATGTAAACGCCGTGATTTTACCCAGACAAATCCAGCCCGGGTCTCGCCATTCCTTGCTGGAATGTGTGTTTTCCACAGGCCCAGATTGCCGCCTGGTTGTGAAGGTCAGATACCCACGCTGTATCTTCACGGTTAGTATACTGTCGATACTATTGCTAAATCAGCCTCCCATTCCCTAACTGACTGTGCCAGGATATCCTGGGCGACTGCGCAATGGTTGAGATTGAGTTGTATAATCTCATTTTCTATCCGTTATTGCTTTCTGCGCTTTTTAGATGATGGACACCTGCTGCACCCAGTAGCATGTCTGCTTGTTTCCTTTCTTCACAAAGCAAGCACTTTGCGCCATTTGTGCATGACTTAGCAAGGTGATCATCACACCACAATTCATGCACAAGTTGCACCGGTCAGTGTGTTTTTTACATGCTTTCTGAGGTGTCCAAAATCCAAACATCTGTAAAACTCAGGGGACCTTCTTCTCACGAGTGCAGTACACCCATCCTATTCTTATTTTACCGATGGCCAACAATTTGTTAGCCACCGCAACAGGAACGCTGATTATTGCTACCTGTGTTCCACCATAGGATGGGGTTAGGATTTGACCACAGTAGCTGGAGATCACTGGCTTCGGGGAAATTTATCCACCAGAGCCCTATGCACTTCCTCTTTAGTTGTGACCTCATCCAGGTCCTTCACCTGAATAGTCACGGTGTGAGTGAGAGCCCTCACATCAGCGTCCGATCCAAACATCTTCTTTACAGAGGACTGAAAATCTGTAGTTTGTCCTCCGGCAGACCGCTCAGTTGCAGAAGGAGATCGCGCAAGCTGTCTTCCGGATGTCGTGACATTCTCGCCCCGATCTTTAAGCTCAGGGTCAGTTTTCATTTTTAAGGATGTCTGCGCATTAAGCCTGCCCTTCTTCTTGATCATCAGGGCATTGTTACATATATGTAACAAGGGGCATTATAGGGGTTAATCAGTTCTCGTACAACTTCCAACGTTAGTTGCAATAACAGAGGTTGCACGACAACCCTCACAAAATTCATCTTTAAGGGCTGCTTTCACTACCTTTGATTATGTGTTTAACTTCGTTTATCTTTGAGTGTAATCGTGTTTAAAGTTCTCGTGAGTTTCATCGTGTGATTTAAACATGATTACTGGAAGTTAAACGTCCAAGATCGGCCATTTAAGCCAGATTATCAGCAATCCATGCTCGTTTCGACACATTATGATCAAGATTTTTGCATGAAAACTTGGTTAACTTAATCGAGTTTATATATTCAGAGGTGAAACACATGCACATATAAATGCGATTATATTGCAAGTTTAATTTTAATCATGATAACTTTAAACACGATTGGCAAGATACTTGAACAAGTTTGGTGAAACCAACCCTAAGAGAGAAATTTTGGAAAGCTCTTGTAAACACTACTCTTGGATGGAGCTTCATTCCCAAACACTGAACGAAGTCAATCGATGCATTGTTTTGGTGTCAAACCACATTTCAAATCATAAAAAATCGTTGCGCAGAAGTGTTCACGTGAGATTTTCATTTTCACACTTGCCTACTTCCTTAAAAATGCTATGTACAAAAAAACTAGATGACTTTGCTATGGATTATTAGTTGAATTTTGTGTAATAAATGCCAAATATTACTAACATGACAGTTAAAGAACAATCATAGGATGTGACCTACTAGATTCCAGAAACTTTTCCAGCAACCTTAGTTTATGAATAAATACCTAATGAGAATAAAACATTTCTAGTTAAATCACTGCTATTAATTCCTAAAATCTCTAAAATTTTTATTTAGCAATAATAAAAAGGTACCTTAGGTGTCAGCAAAAAGTACTGAGGAGTATTTTCATCAGCAGGGCATTAGCGAGGAGTTCAAAAACTCTTCGCTCGTTTACAGCATCCATACCCTAGCAGAAACAAGAAAGTGTATTTATTAGATTTACAACTTTATGAACTAAGAATTTTTACAATACAAAGCAATATTTAGAAGACATTCCTGAATGGAGTATAAGTGTGTTTCCACCAACCATTCATTCAACATTCCTGAATGCATTCAAAAGCATATCTATTAGTTCCAAAGGTAGCATATTAATCTTATACCTAAATATTCAATGCTTCTTGAAAACTTAAAGAGTGTCTGTGATATAGAACATTAAGTATCCTGCTATTCCTTGTGTTATATGAAAGATAATGCCTACACTGGTTACTCTTAAAAAACAATTAGGTTTAGTCATTTAAATTTATAATCATTAGTATTCTCAGCATTTTGAACAATAACTTACAGTAAGCTAGTTTGTGTGATTCAGAGATTGTTCCAACAGCCTTTTACTGTAGCAGGAGAAATGACATATATGGGACTGGAGTTTCCGTGGAGTACAATTCCATTTGAAATTTTGTTTTACAAGAATGCAAAGTATGCACGTCTTAATTGTTTGGTACATGTGTTTTCAGATTCTTTAATAAGAAAATTACTCATGAAAGCTTTGCAATGATGTACTTAATATGTGGCCACCAAGGTAATTTGTTATCAACCACTAGGTCCAAAAATTCCATTTTCAATGAATTATCATCATCCTTGGGCAATTCTTTTAGGTTAAAGCTTATTTGTATTTTTCTTTTATTCAGTAATAAATCTAATAATAGTTCTGATTTTTGAAGTGGAGTTTGAGTCCCCTTAACTCATTTTTTGGTTCTCAGGTCATAAGTTTGGACCTTATCACTTTCATAATGCTTCCTGTTCACCATAAACAATAATGTCCTCCTGATATCTGTCATGTTTCTTGTTTTCTGCAATAATTGATAAGATAGCTTCCCATTCTGATGTCTGTTTTGGGATTGTTCCAGATATATTACCAACATCATTCTTGATACTCAACTGATCGCTGCCCTAGGACATGATCGTTAAGTTGGGTGTGGCTGGAGTCTTGGCCTAAAGGGTCACATGTTTAAGTCCCTCGTCAGGCACAGATGTTTGCTTGTGTTGTGGTATGGAGGAGATCTCCAACTTTCATGTGTCATCCTTTGATTCCTGGCTGACACAGGTGGTGCAGGGACTTTCGACACTTGCACCCAAGTACACATTTCATTTGGGCTGTGGGTTCAAATCCCACATAAGACTTGAATGTAATGTGTTTTGGCACAACGGGACTCCCCCTCTTGTCATATATCACCTTCCAAATCCTCTTCCTTCCTTTTCCAGACATCTATAGACCCAAAACTGGCTCTATGTAGCTGACAAAAGCTCAGCAAAAAAGTAACCTTAAAAACTGGCCAAACTTATAGCCCACCTCTGACAGTCAAGGAGGGGGAGAGTCCCATCCAAATAATAAGAGGAAATATGGGAAGGATGACAAAGAATGGAATGTCATGAAAGCTGGGAAGGGTGTGCAGACAAAAGGACCACAAAGTTGTAAAAGTTTTCTAACCAAAAAACACTTATCTCAAAAAAAAAAAAATTAAAAAAAAAAAAAAAAATTAAAACAAACCAAACCAAACCCACACACCTCAACATATCCTTTTTCTCGTTCATTGTAAGTTTTTCTTCAAGATTAAAATTTAATGGTCTTTTCTAGTTCTTCTTTGAAGATTTTTAACAATTCTAAATATTTATCAGCTTTTATTTTTTCTCATGATGGTAATTATGATTCATTCAAGGGTAATTATTGTAACAGTTCACACAAGTCACTATTGCTTTAAACATAGTCTCCTAGCAGTACTTAACAAATATCTTCTTCCACATTAGTCGATAACTATTACTAGCCCTCTTACAAACACGTAAATCTTCACAGCAGGCATGCATGCATGCATGCATGCATGAGTTTCGCTTCCAGTGCAAAGACGTGCACAACTCCCAAGTCCATAACCGTTAAAAGCAAAGATTCACTTATGTATGTTAATATTAACAGCATGGGGGAACGTATATACTCCGGTGTAGTTCCGACCTCTTGTGTGTTCCCCACTAAAGACCACAACACCCAAAAAATTACAACTTCTGAGAATGAAAAACAAATATCTACCTTCCACACTGTTTAAATATGAAGTAAGAAAGAAACTAAGAAAGACAAATGTTTCAGCCTTCATTCTTTCGTGCTCTCCTTCTAGGTTGTAAAAATTTCCGAATTCATTGTTCCACCTTTTTTATATCTTCACCTCCTTATGTCTTTATTAACTTTTTAGTTCAACTTTCCTCATTATTATTCCTAATTTTTGTTTTCTTCCTTTAGCATTTACTGTGAAATATCAGTAGAACAGACTTCAGTATTATTTACATTTCAGTTTTATGTACATATTTGAAATCCCTGTTTAAATGGCCTATGATACAATGTAAAATGTTTCACTTTTACAAACTCCCTACTTGGCCTATTTCAGTATTCCATAGTAGAAATGTTTGGATTAAAATGGTTTAAAAAAATATTTCCATTCCTATTTAATCTGCTGTTGTCCCCAGATTTTCTGGAATATGTATTTCGTAACATTTCCTTTAAGATTTAAGTCCATTGTACGCAATGTGCATTGGGTAACATATTGATAATTGACTTTGCGAAGACAAGACCTAATTCGCCATAATCACAGCAGATAGAAACATAGCATAGTCGTCATTTCAGGATCATGTGATAGGAAGTCCTGACTTTTTCAATTTTGATTATTATTATTATCTTCCAGAAATTTATTTCACGTCTCTTTAATGGTAGAGAATGCTCTGGTTACAAATAAACATGTTGTAGTGGTTACAGATTTCTAACCGCAGAAGTTAAAAATGTCTGTTCAGAAAAATATGAATGCTCCAGAGACAGTTCTCAAATCCTTATTTGAAGCAAAACGGTTTCTGGAATACAATTTGCTCAAAAAGACAAAACTAACTTCCATCAGATAATATTTTAATGAGTTGTAAGTATTTTTTTTTTTTCTTTTCTTTTCATTACTTTTGTGTATTGGGCAAATTATTGAAAATAAATGAGTTAAAAGTGTGTTTTCAGTTAAAAGTACTTTTCAGTATAAAGTATAAATAAAATGATTTTATGATGTATTTTATACTGAGATTTCACTCTTATATTCACTCTATAATTCTTACCCAAACAGTAACCATTTTGTCTCCCTTTTTTATTTTAAATGGAAACAAACAAAATTAATTGATAGCAGCTGAACAAACACATAGGACACTTTCAATTCCAATACTATGAAACTACACAATACAGTTGGCACTGAAGTATCGTATTCACTAAAATACAACTGAATTCTACAAAATTGAAATTTTCAGTGGCTGAAAAAGACCTTGATCAGCTAAAATTCTTTGGAGTAATAGCTACAATTTTTATAAGTATCAATACTGCAACATGCCACAATTGACATAATATAATAAAAATAATAAAATCCACTACAAAAATGTAAATGTTAATCATACCTGATTGATTTCATCTACACACCGAAAAGGAACATGGGTGATTTCTTGCATGGCAATCATGTACAAAGCAGTTGATACTGAACGTTCACCACCGCTTTGAGTGAAAGAATTCAAATCTTGTAATTTATCACCATCTCTAAACTTTACTTTAATATTAATGCCATACGTATCATAATTGTCCTGTAAAATATAGAAGTTGAATATAATGGAAAACAATATTCATTGGTAAATGAAAAGTATAAAAATTTGCACTAGCAATTGAAAAAAGGTTCAAAAAGATAAGATCCGAGGGTTGACGGCAAGTTTTTGATATATTTTAATTCATTTGGCACCATATGAATTTTATCCAAACCCAGGAAGTGTGTTTGTTTGAAGTGTGAATGTTTTATCTTTCAAAACTAAAAAAAGCTCACATTTTTTAATACAACACAAATTTTAATAATCTTAAATTTTGTACAATAACAACCAAATCATGATAACATAATATGAACATATTTTAAAATGACCTAAGAATGTGAAAGAAAGAGCACTGTAGTAAAATGGGATTAACATTGACATTTTCCATCAGGTTACAATTTAAATTTCAAAAAAACAACGTATCTTAAGATGAAATGAGAATGTGGACGAAGAAGCACTGTAGGAAAATGTGATTAGCACCATTCATATTCACTGTAAGAAAATTGGATTAACCTCACTGATATTCTCCATCAGGTTCCAATTTGGATTTGGAACGACGATGATAATAATAAGAATAAGAAAAAACAACAACAACAAAAAGAGAAAGGAAGGGGCACCCTATGAATAACATTTTAATATTGTGAACTCCACTGAAATGTGCTGCAGCTGGGGTTTCTCACCGCTGTTGTTGGTACATTCCTTACTAATTTAGCTATATGAAAAATTTCCTCAAATGTTTAATCCAAAATTTCTTAAAAAAATTAATAATTTACTTGGATATTTCCTTTTAATAAGTTGGAATTCTGTCAATGGCATAGTGTCAGTTGGTCAGTGGGCGAGTGTCAGTCTGTCAAAGGTGTATGACACCCGGCCGGCCAGAGTGACTGACACGAGGTAGATGGAGACAGAGATGGAAGCACACAAGACAGAAAGGGGGCAGATAGCCAGAGGCAGTTGAGAACAGAAGCAGTTGGAGACAAAGGCAGCAACTGAGGGAGTCGGAGACAGAAGCAGATGTACAGATTGACTGATTAGTGATTCCAAGCTGTCATTAGTCCCATAAGTGTAATGCATTTTTTATTGCAGGAGGTGGTACTCATCTTTCATCGCTGGATGGCGAGATCTGAAGCCGAACTATCTGTCAGCTGCGAGATTTGCCTTCAAACAGGAGGGCACCACCCCAGCCATGTCAAGTACTAAGCTCCCAACAGATCGCCTGGCATGTGCGGTAATGTAGTTCTTGTAAGTATGCAAGAAAGGGGTGAGGATAGGGCAAAGAAGAGGAAGGAAAGATCGTGTGTGGTCCGTTTGTTAGGGTACTGGTCCACCATTTGCCTTGTATGTTCGAGGAAACCAAGGAAAACTACTGATCAAAGCAGCCAGCCACTAGAATTCTCCTCCAGACAGCAGCTGAATTCGACCCACCTATTTAGCTAGAGTCAATAATCCTGCCACCATCATGATTTGAACTCAACGAACTGTGCGCAATAACCAAATTCAGAAGTGCTGTTCATCAAATTTGAAAGATATAAAGAGAACTGAGAGATATTGCTATGATGTGCAATGTGATGAAAATGGTAAATTAAGGGTATGTTGTTGGAATGACAACTCTTTATGACTAGCGGCATATTCTTTGGGTGCACAAGGCATGTGCCAACACCCAAGGAAATAAAAAACATCTTGGTGTCTCCAACACCTTCAGGACATATCGGGTGGTGGCAACACAGTGCATAGGTGTTGGATCTGGTTCAATGACCTGTTAGTCAGCGAGTGTCCATGATTGTGATATCCTCTGTTGCACGTTGCAGCCTTTAGCGATACTTGTGAAATTAGGGTTCTTTTTTGATATGGATAGTGAAATACCAGTACAAAAGGTTTTTAAATAATTGCTTTTCTTCCCTTATGTATGAAGAAAAGAAACGAGTAATTGCTAATGGGCGACCCTGCCCTATCCTAATAATATTTCCGAACTTTAGAACGACTGAAGAATGGGAAAAATGTTGAGCAGGTATTTTTAAATAATTTAAAATGTAGTATTTCAATCTTTGCAATAGAATCTACAAAACTCTAATTGTTGTTATGTTGCAACTCTTTCCCTGATTCTTCCAATATTATAATTTAAAATAAATCAAGATTTTGTTTATATAATTCAATTTTATTCTAAATATGTATGCAAAAGTAGAGTGGGGGTTAACACTTTCCTTCACTGCCAACGCCCTAGGTCCCGAGTGAGGAGACACCACTCATAGTGAGAGATCCAACATATCCAAAGCTTGATAGTGAAACACTATTAAATTAACCTGGGCCTATGGTCATAAGTACAGCACACACATAATTAATTACATATCTTTGCCACAAATAAAAACAAATACATGTTTAACATTGCAGGGAAAAAAGTGATAAAAATATGCTTTGCAATAACATAAAAAACAATAAAATAAAAGACGATAAATTCTTAAAATACAATGACAAACAACAAATTTGCTGAAAAATTAATGATTAGCAAAAATAAAAATTTTAGACAGTACAAAGGTACATGATCTGAATTTGTATACATATGAGCTTGCAATGACTATGACATATTAATTAAAGAAATGACATAACATCAAATTTCAGGCACTGTAGATAAAGGTTCATTTAAAAATTTAGAAAGAGTGAAGTATTTTACTTACAAATTTTACACATAGGTTGTAAATTTGATTAATTAAAAATTCTTTACAGAGTAGCTTTCCTTTTCCCAACACACGATATCCCACACACTATAAATACTACAATCAATGATAAACTTACTGGATCATCACAGTTGAGCAGAATTTCTCCAGCACATCCTAGCCTAGCAAAGTATTTCCCAAAGTTTTCATTAATTTTTTCAATTAGTTTTTTCAATTCAGGAAGCCACTTCTCACGAGTAACCAACAAGCTTTTGTTAATATCATCCAACATTTTCTGGAGCATCTGAATTTCATCAGTCAACTCGCCAATAGTTTTTTTTCGTTTTTCATATTCTTGAAGAATCTAAAAGAAATGGGTAAATTGAAGTTTACAATTTAACACATAATTGCAACATTAATTCCAACTTAACTACATACACAAAAGGAATATTGGTACATTTTTTATAATACATATTATTTTATTTTTGCTTATTGGTACTGATCACATTAATAAAATATTTATTCATTTTGAAAGAAGAATGAATGTGAATAATTTATACTGTTTCAATGATTATCAAATTCATTTTTTTAAAATTAAAAAGTTAATTTTTTTAAAATTTTTTAATTGTAATCATAATTTGTCTTATGTTTGCAATATGTAATGAAAAATGGAGAGAGTGAGTGAGGAGAGAGAGTATGTATATTTTACACAAAAAAAAATTTTAACTGCTGGAGATGAAATACTGTGGAACATTTATTATTATTGTTGTTATTATTATTATTATTATTATTTTTATAATTACATATAATTATAAAAAAATAATAATAAATGTTCCACATAGGGGGGCAAATACCAGATTTTGCCCGAGTACATAATTTGTATCTAATAAAACATAAATGGCACTTTCACAGCGCGTTCACATTTCTCAGTATTTGCACTGGATACATAATATTATCTACAAATTGAATTCTAATTCTTCAGCCATCTTTTGAATAGTACATTCAGCCAGAAAAGCATGGGAGATTAGAAAATGTGAATTTCAAATGTTTGACAATCTTAATGAAATCGAGATTTATATCACTAGACTTCCCCTTAATGTGAATATTAAAATGTGTGGAACATATTGATATTATCAACTAAATAATAATCAATATCTATTGGGCATTTAACTATATTTATACATGGTTTAGAGGGCAATTTTGTGTTTAAGTAAAAAAAGTTATCAATTTATGAACTGTGCGTCAATTGCCCTTACCCTAAGCACTATTGGATTGGGTTATTGTGATTTGAGGGGCTGAGGACAAAAAATCAGTGTTGGGGCATTTGCTTAACCTGGGAGTGCCAGCAGTGGAACTGTGAGATCCAAGCCACAGCAATTTTATGTTCCTAAATTATTTTGATAGTTTAGTTGTCCGATATTTCATGTAATCCTTCATTGTACTTTTCTGAGAATGCCTGGTCTTCTATTTTTATCCTTTCGCTGAATCATTTCCCATGAGCATGTTGAAATTTGATCACTGCACTGCGCAATATGTCAGATACATTGTGTTCATTGGTGCCAGCACAATGTGAGCTACTGGCCTAAGGGGTACTTAGCATGGCTTTATTTTCAGCTGCGTCTATGACAAGTGCCTATTCAGAAAATGTAATCATTTATCATATCTAGGATCGACTGACACAATTTCTTCCCAAAGAGAAAGAATATGTGCGGGGACATCTATTGGGGGGAGAAAAAAAAAAAGTAATAAAAATTATTTAATAAGATGTCCACCTATTGAGGGCACTCTTGGGTTAAAAACGAGATAAGTGCATATTGTGATAGCTCACCGAGATATTTATTAGCGAAGAGAAGCTACTATTCATTACTTTAACATGTATAAAACTTAATACTTATCAAAAGCCATTCCAATAATTTTCTATTTAATATTCAACTTCAAAAGCAATCCTTAAATCTCATACTTGTCACCTGATTATTTGTTCTCAGACCCTCCATTTGGACTTTTTTCATGTTATAACACACGCTTTATTCAAAACACTATGTCACTTGTGATTCATATCTTTTTAGAAGAAATAAGAATTTTACGTATCTCACATTATTATTTCCTTCATTCATAAAATCAGCTTTGGCTTGTAGTTCCTGTATTTTACGAGACAATGTATCTCGATCATCAGTAATCAATTTATAGAAAGATTCATCAGGTGCTTTGCCATTAGTATACCGCAATGCCTCTTCATGAAACTGCATTGCTTCATTCCGAGCCTTTGTGTACTGATCTCCCAGAGCTCTAACTACATCCTATAAGAATAAAAAACATATTAGTACAACCTATTACTTGAAAGGAACCGAAAGCTGCAATGTAATAAATGATGTAATTGATCCTCTCAAAATGTTATTCTGGCATTCAATTTTATTTAAACACAATTTTAAAAAAATTCTAGTCCAAGTTTTGTCTGGTGCAGTTTATAGTATTATTAAAAGGAGAAAGAAAATATAAACTTGGAAGAAGAAAAACAATAATTAATAAATTCTTAATAAAGTGTTCTCCTTGAGATCAAGAATGAAAAGGCTACGTGAAGGCAAATACCAGTAACTGAATGGGTCACAAAAATTTATTTTCATTAATAAATTTTTTATTTCATTAATATTCCTTAAATCTGTAATTTCAACTTCCACATATTTCTCCAGTAAATTACCACAACTATTTACCTCATGATGAGCACTTGCTTTCAATGTACTCCTTACATCATTTTCTCTTTTTTTAAAATGTTCTTTTCTTTCATGAAGATTCCAATTAATCTCAGCAAATTCCCTAATTCCTCTGTCCAGTTTTTCAGCAAGAACTCGCACTTTTTCATCAATTCCACACAAATTAGTAATTATTACCTATAAAATATAATAAAAATTTTTAATTACTCAACAATATTTAAAAGAAAAGATATTAACAGGATTAGAAATAAAATTATGTATCGCAAACAAGCTAGCTTTGCCCTCTTCAACAGTCTTACCAACTGTAAAAAATATATTTGCCTGTAAGAGCTACGCACTTTGTAGCCTCGCTTTTCGGATTTCTCTAGTAGACATGTATTACACGAATGCACCTCCTTTGGTGACAACTTCAAGTGGTGAATTACAGTTTTTAAATTACAAATATATTCATTCACTTTACACTAGAGAACAAAATTGTGAAATTATCTGCCACTTGACGCTATCCATAACGTAATTAAATAATTTGTCAATAACTTGGAGCCATCATAAAAAAAAAAAAAAAAAAAAAAAAAAAAAAAAAAAAAGTAGTTGTCTTATCTTACAACTGACAGTTTCAACTTGCCTTTTTTTCCAGAAATGCTTTCTTTCTTTCTTCATCAATGTTTATACTTTCACGTTCTACGGAAGCAATCTGGTCCTTTTTAGATTTGATTCGTCTTTCAGTTAAATCTTTTCCCCCAATACCTGCTTGGAGTTTTCTTCTTTCATCTCGCATTTCCAAAACAAGTCTTTCCTGCTCCTGCTTGTTCTGTTGATGACTACTCAATTGACCATCAAATCCACGTTTCTCTTCTGAAAGCTTTTGAATGCTATAGGAAAAAATAAAAAGTATGTATTTTACATATTTCTAATTTTTATTTGCTTATTTATTATAAACTGTACAGTACAAATTTATTACATTATCAAAATAATAATAAATGCATGGAGAATTAATCCCGTATGCAGACCCACCGGATGTGCAAAATAGTATATGCATAAACTACCAAAATGACTAAAAAACTAAAAAAAGTTTTCAACGACAGTTTGTTCGAATGGACATTATAAAAAATGTAAGAAAAGTTAATGAATAAGTTTGAATAAGACGTCTATTAATTTTATTTGCAGTTTTATTAAAGCTAATCTTTTCATATCATCACTCATCTATTAAAAACTATAATTAACGTAAATTTGATTTCCTCAAGTAATTTCCTTATTAACTAGGGGTGGGACTAGTATTTTTACTTCTTCAATCACTCAAATACATTTGTCCTATTCTTGTTTAGAGGTTGAATAATTATCCAGAAGAGATTTCTCAATGAGAATTTCCTTAAAGATAAAATTATAGAATCTTTAAAAAGTCGATAAGATGAGTAGGTGTGAGGTTTATCAAAAATTTTTCAAAATCCGCTTTTGTATACCTAGAATTTGTTTGATTGTTACATCATGCATACCACTCCACCTAATAACTACTTAAGTGGCATATGAATAAATAAGGCATAATTAATTCCACCCAAATCTTTTAAAAAAAGCAAACGAGATATTTTCCATGCGACTATAAAATAAAATCACCCAAATACTTGGATGAACCAAGTTCTTTTTCGTGAATGTTTTTTCAATGTTTTCATGTCATCTGTAGAGCAATTCCAGGATAAGAAAGAGATACCTAAAAGAACTATGCTTATGCTTGATATTTCAATATAGCGAAGGGCCTCTGAGGCCCCTGCAGAGGCTAAATTTTCAATGCCCGAAGGGTAAAGTGGAATAATTTTTAATAGAATTTAAAGAATATTTATTAGATATATATAGGATTTTTATGAATCTACTTAAGAATATTTAAAGAAAGTAAAGAATTCCAAAATATATTTATAGTATTTCTACTTGAAGTTAATATATCCAAAAAACTAGAGAGCCTTAACAATCAATATCTGATAATAAGGAGAAAGGAATTTCAATGTGCATGTCTTTGTTGAGTGTTATTGGTATGAGCAGGCACATTGGAAATAAAAATTAATTATTTGTTACTGGTTGTAAATTCGTTAGGAATCTCTTTTGTATTTTGACATGAAGTTCTTAAGCGTCGAACACACCTAGCAACCAAGTTGCGGGACTTTGTACGGGGACAGTCGCGAGACACTCTCCCTCGACTGTTGCAATACAATGTTGCGCAGCCGAGCCACAGAAGTAGGCACAGAGTTGCACCACAGAAATCGGCAAGAGAAGTCGCAACAAATTGCTATTTGTGCTTAAACAATTTAATATAATTACAAAAGCCACAACAACAACAACAACCACCTTTTTTTGGGAGGCATGCAGTCAGCATGCCTTAACAGCAGCTTCTTAACAGTATGTAATAGTCGGAATTATTCTTAACAGTAATTTTTTAAGGATGGACTCAACCAACTTTGAAATCCGTTTGCAAATGGTTGGAGGAAAGACTTCAACGAATCAAACTGTATTTCGGAATACCTTTCCAGCATCTATCAGGCTAGCTGTCTGGTTCCTTGCCAGAGGTAAATCTTTCTACAGCTGAATACAGCTGAACCTTAAGAACTACCTAAGTTTCAAAACAATTATTTCACATATCGTTTTAGAAAGAAGTCTGTGATGCTCTCATTAAATTTGTTTACAAATATCAGGTGATCAGTTTAAAACACAACCCTGCTGTTTGAGGCCCTGAGAAGGAAGCGAAAGAATTGCAATTGCTTCTGGACCAGCTCCTTTGACTACATTTCTGTGACAGTCCCTTCACTCACCACCCCCTTCCTTTTATCCGAGCCCTTCCTGTGATCTGTGTCATACCTTCTCCAAGGAAAACAGGCTGCATCTTCATTCACTGTTGTGAAGTTAACTTACGATGCTCATCAGCGTAGAGCAATGCAGATTTGTGGTGGAGGAGTATTTCAAAATGCAATCTTTCAAAGAGTGACAGGCAACTTTCAATAAACAACAAAATAATTATCTGAGTGTATTCCGAACCAGAGTACCATATTTCGTTAAGTGAAATGCTATTGCGAGACAGGGAGTGTGTTTGATTGGGAAAGCAGTCATCAAAACACAATGCGCATCCAGCAAAAACTAAGGGAAGTTCAGGATTTTTTTTTCAACTTCCCTGAAAATATGATTAAGGAAGCTTCAGTAGCAATGTTATCTTCCCAATGTGGCAGCAGCAATGTAATCTTCACACTTGTGGCATAAACGAAACAAAATTTTATATCGAACACCTGCGAACTCAGCGATGGAGTTATAAAGTGAAAGTATAAAGGTATTTACTTGGCTGTTCAAGAGATGCCATGTCCTAAGTAAAGATGCCAATATTTCAGCTGTCGTTTTGCAATCTTCTCAGGCAGAAGGCTGCAGAATGGCGACAGAAATGTTGGCACCTGATGCGACGTCTCCTGGACAGCCAAGTAAATACTGACTCCGGCCACAGAAGCCTACGCTCTCAAAGTATAAAGGGATTTCAATGCCCATTGGCAATTTTCCTTTACAGAAATACCTTCAACCAAGCCACAGGACAAGAGGAGGCATGAAAAGCAAGGCATGTTTTCAAGGTTATGATTACAAAACAAATATAAAAGAAGCAGATATAAGTGAGGCAATGAAAGAAGCTGATATCCTCTCAAACTTCTGTGAACAGGAAAATTTTGATTTCCCTGACTTCAAGGATTTGATAAAAATGAAGTAGTAAGTAAGTAAGTAAGAAGGAAGGAAGGAAGGAAGGGAAGGAAAAGGAAGGGGAAGGAAAAAGGAAGGAAGGAAGGAAGGGAAAGGAAGGAAGGAAGGAAAGGAAAGAAAGGAAAGAAGGAAAGGAAGAAGGAAAGAAAGGAAGGAAGGAAGGAAAGGAAGGAAGGAAAGGAAGAAGGAAGGAAAAGGAAGGAAGGAAGGAAGGAAGAGGAAAGGAAAGAAAGGAAAGGAAAGGAAGGAAGGAAGAAAAGGAAAGAAGGGGAAGGAAAAAGGAAGGGGAAAGGAAGGGAAGGAAAGGAAGGAAGGAAAGGAAAGGAAGAAGGAAAGGAAGGAAGGAAGGAAGGAAAGGAAAGGAAGGGGAAGGAAAGGAAGGAAGGAAGGAAGGAAGGAAGGAAGGAAGGAAGGAAAGGCATTTATCTGTGCAGACCCTGCCCCATTCTACTGAAATTATTAAATAATTATTGCTTCTTAATCAATTTGTAATGCTGAGAAACAAAATAATTAATTAAATAAATATACGGATGTGTGTGTGTGGTGCATGGTGTGTGTGCGCACGGTGTGTATGTGTGTGTGTAATAAAGTTTTAAAAAATAAAATAAAATTTACAAATAAAAAGAATTAAGCAACTAATTTTTAGTTGCATGCTTTATTGCACTTTTAAAGCATGCAACTTTTGTTTAGCATCGCTCATTCATGAAACATTATCATGCAAATTTAGCATATTACTAAAACTATCTGCATTTTATACTATTGTATTCTTAATTTTAAAGGGATAATATTGAGCATGCATAAAGGTGATAGATAAATACCATTCATCAATTCTAAATACTTCATTAGAATCACCACCACAAGATAACATTTTCGCAGGTGGTATGCTTATTATACGAAAACACCTCTCATTTGTATACTTTGAAACTTGTATTGTATATTTATTTGTGCCTGGAAAACAGAAAGATAATGTATGTTAGTTACTTAAAATTGCATAATCCGAACACAAACATTAAATGTTTTTAGGTGTTAATCAAATCCATAAAACAACATTATCTGGGGTGAATACAAACATTTTGAAACATTTTTAATAATAAATTATTAACACAAAATGAAATGAATGTATTATTCATTAAAAATGGAAGATGGCTT
Organism: Teleogryllus oceanicus; assembly: GCA_964035755.1. Taxonomy (NCBI): domain Eukaryota; kingdom Metazoa; phylum Arthropoda; class Insecta; order Orthoptera; family Gryllidae; genus Teleogryllus; species Teleogryllus oceanicus. Next base: position 105,003,231 of record CAXIVR010000009.1, read on the forward strand.
TATAACTTATCTACAGAAACAAATATCATCATATTGCATTACACAGTGTATAGTAACTATTTTTATTTTTTTTTTTTTTTATTTATTTTTTATTAGATTTTTATTTTTTTAAAGAGAACATGTTTCCATCTTTTAAACAGGAGATGGTGGTAGGTCTTCATTTTACAACTGGTTCTTTCAATACTTCCATTTATACACAAGATCAAATTCAGTGACATTACTAGCCCTTTCACTGCTACAGGTGTGCCTACAGCAAGTTAGGTGGCATAATCCACACACACTGTGCTGAGCTAAGCATTTTTCCACCATGGTAACTTCCAAGATTATGGAGCAAATCCAGTGATAGCCAAAGCAGACACACACAGAAAACTTTGAACAACTCAACCACTAAAAGGAAAGTAACAACATATCAGCTCTAACAGGACTTCAAAGACTCCAGTGATTTTCAGGTTTGTTAAGTAAGCAGTAATAGGAAAGTGTCAATGCAACCATAAAATTCTATTAGCGAGGCCTGCTGTCAGAGACAGAGAAGAGAGAACACTCAAACAAATGCGAGACCAGAAAACCATAATGGCATCAAAATATCAATTTAGTGCGCAGTACAACACACAGATACTGTTAAAATCATCTCCGCAATCAATTGGCCTTACAAAAGGCATTGTTAGGAGAATGGCCTCAGGTGTTTTCACATCCAGAGGTCCTCGGGCATAGAAATTTTCTGTATCAACACATCCAGAATAGACTAGAGCTCAGACTTTTATGACAACAAAAACTCATGAAATATGTATCCATTTAAGACCTAAAAATTCCTGAACTATGACATTAAAATTAAAAAATATGAACAAAAACATTGCGAGTATGCCTTTTATTAAATATATTTTACAGAATTATCTTGTCATCCACAGTATTCACGAATACACAGCAACACATTTTCTTGAACAGGTGCCAAAAAAACCAACAACACAAATGAATTTATTTATTATTTTTACAACACAATGTTAACCATTACTCAGTTTATAAAATACAAAAAGTCCTCTACTGACTTACGCATCCTCTTCCAATAAATTACATTGAATGATAGAATGCATAGAATTCCTTGCAGAATCTCACTAATTTTACAAAATATTGAAAACCGGGATTACACATATACTCTATAATTTCAATTTCACTTTGTCAGCTATTTCACTGTGGACTCATTCATTTTTTTGTTTCCTTCATAATATTGTGTGTCTTACAAGGATACAACCATAGATTCACAGGGGCAATGGATTTACTATAAAATAGTTTGATTTTATGCATGCCAAATTTTTAAACATTGTGGATGAAAACAATTGAAACTTGAAATAAAAAAGGATGAGCCATTTCTGTGAAATTTACATTTTTACCAGAATAATGATGAATGATCAAGCCCTATAAATAAGAACCAAAGCTCAGACACGTTTCTTGATAGTATTACGGGGTAATAATAAATGGCAGGAGTTGTATGTACCAATAGGGTTAATGTATATATAAATTCATTTTTCTCAAATGTATGAAAATGGCATTTACATCCTTTTTTATTTCAAGCCTTCAATTGTTGAGCAGGGTGGATTGAAGATTCATCACTTTCAATGAAATACTTGAAACTCTCTCAACTTTGAAGTATTTACAGCAATAATAATTAGCAGCATCAAGCCAATCCTCCTGTGGAGGCAATGGAAGTGATGGTGATTGTTCTTTACATTTCTGAAGAAGAAATAAAAGAGGTCATCTTTGTCAACATATCAAGGCACAGTTGTCCGACTTTTGCCGACAGCAGCGAGACTGACGATGACGGCAAAGCCGTCGAAAGCCGGCTATCTTAATAAAGCTGATATGTTGACGAAGATGACCTCTTTTATTTCTTCTTATAAGAACGTCAACAACACCAAATAAGAATTCCCACTTTACATTTCTGAACACCAAGTGGTGCCTTGACGAAAATCTCTCCATTAGCAGTCAGATGATCCACTTCTAGATAGTACTGCCGAATCTCTTTGGTCACTCTATGAAGCATATGTGTAAAGCTAATTAGATGCACCATTTTATGACTTAGTAATTGAAGGCTCTTTGTTCCTTTTAATCCTGAATGGCATGGTATCTGTCATGAAAAGAACAACATTTTCTCGCCACTTCTTCTCTGATCACAAAAATTCATTACGTCAGTGATTAAATCAGCAATTGAAAACTGTTCATTATTTGTAATACTTTGTATGCTAACAGGAAGATTTCTCTGGGCTGATCATGTTTGAGAGTTCCTATAACTAAATTGGCAACATATCTTCCAACTACACCTGTAGTTTCCTCTTCTGAGACCCATACTTTATTGCTGCCGATATAATTCATTTTTTCTAAGGTTTTGTTGAAACATAAGCTTCAATAGTTCATCCTAAGTGTTGATTCAGCGGGGATGGAATGTGTCGAGTATTTCTCAAAGTAAACTTTAAAACTAAGGACATTCACTTAACATCAAGCTATATGTGAATTAACCATCATTAGACATAAATCCATTGAAACCGTATATGAAGTGTTCTTTGATGTAGAAATTGTGTCTGTAATATTAAACAACAATCTCTGTATCTTTTCCGTGACACATATCCTGTCCACAAAACTTTTGTGTTTCGCAGAAATGCAGTATTGTTGTACCATAAAATACTTCTCTGCCATAACTTTCATTGCACACAATTTGGAGAGAAAAGAAAAAGAAAAGAAAAAGAATTTCCATCCAATAAAATACTTCTCACTGATTTGTTTACAAGCCCTTCAAGTTGTAAGCTATCCGCACCATAACTTTCGGCATACCTGACTCAACAACCAACAACCAAAGACACATTAGGAGAACCATTTCTAGAAGGCACCAACACCTTTAAGAAGACAACAAAAGACCTTGGTTCAGGAGCTAAACATTATATCGGTTCTCTATTTATGAATCCACAATTATTCATGAATAATGTTTCCAATGCAAAAATATACAACACAAGAAAAGTCTTTCACAGAAAATAGGAGAGATTGTTAGTTGTTTCCAAAAGAAAACAAATTTGAAAAATATGCCTTTATTATGTATTATGTGCACAATACAGCTTAAAAAAGGAAAAAATGGCCACGACTCGCATTTATATGACCAGTAAAACCCACTCTTATCAATTATATAAAAGCTGAAACATGATTAAATTAATTTAAGGAAAAACTTGCCAGAATAAAGATATGATTTGTAATAAAAATCTAAGCCCTACACATTATTCGCATTTGGAAAGACATAAATCTTATTGTCTTTAAAAGACTGTCTCAAAACTGATATACTACTCAGGGTGACCAGCGATCTGGCTTTTTGGAATTCAAGGTTTGACTGTTCTTTACCACTTGGGGGGAGAGTGAATTTCTTTCTTCATATGTCACTAAAGGTTTGCCAACACAACAAATGTACCTATTCGAGCTTCGTTCTGCCAACCGTCTAATGTATTAGTATTAAAAAAATTGTATTCACTGTTGTCGACGTGAACTGAAACATGAACTGGATGAGTTTATAAAGTATTGTGGGAAATGAGTGTATAGTGATGTCGTGAACATTGACTCGTTCCCACTCAAATGCCATGTCTGGATTGCAGGGCATGCGGATCAGCGTGATGTTTGCATGGATGCTAGGGACAACATATTTGCAAGCACCGAGAATCGGCGGGCCAAACTCAGCCATAAAAATTGAAGAGTGTAAAATCGGACGGCAAAAGTATAATAGAGGTTCTGTAGTGGAGGGTGACTGGGCTTCGCCTCATTGATCGTGAAACCAAGACAGTGAGATTGCAGAGGCAGGGCAAACCTGGGAGGGACTCTTAATACTTTGTTGCCCATGATTCAACATGTGCAACCTTAAACAACTATCATCGCCGATATGTGGAGGGGTTATCAAGGTCTAACTCAACATAATTTTATTCACATAACAGTGAATCATCCGCTTAATTTTGTGGATCCAGTGAAGGTGCTACTACAAATACTAGAGAAGAGATCCGTTTCCAATTCTAGGTGAACATTGCAATATTACATATTAAAACTTGTGATATTTCTGAATAAAGTGTTTTGATAATTTTTAACTCTGTTTATCCTACATAAATTTTCCTTCGTGTTTGCTTTATATTAGAGAAAATAACGTTACACTACAAGGTTAGGTTAAGTTCTTTTCACATAAATACAAATATATGTACGTTTCCTTAAGTTGGTAGTAGCATGGTGCAGAACGGTCTTTACTTGCTCGCAGGTTGGTATGTCAACGAAAGATGAATGCAATGCGTTGCGTCCCCCAACAGGTAAAGAATATCCCAAGGTTTTTTCCCGGTTTTCCAGGTCTGAGAATACAAATTTTCCTGGTTCTTTTTTGCACATTACAACAAAATTTTACCTTCTACCGCTTATGCAGTAGAGAAAAAGGTATGCAATGCTGTGGGGAAAAACTGCCAATTTTCGGCAGGAAAACTTATTGACAGGCCCTGGAAAGGAAAAAGTGGATAAATCCAGTTGCAACATTTAGAAAAGAAATCCTCTAACATGTGGTGTAGCCAGAATTCATGTTTTGTGGGTCCTTCATATCGAAAACTATTGACTGCAAAACATCTGTCCGTCAGTGAATCTAAACCATTGAGCCAATTTTCTTGAAAACTGGTATTCTTTGATCGATCTGACGATGATGCAGCCCCTTAAATTTGAAATTGATATTTTAAGGGGGGGTTACATGAAGCCCCTGGGACATTTTCAAAATTTTAAAAGAAATGGCTCCATCTTTGTGCAGGTCTCATGTTCACTGAAAACCATAGTTATTGGAAAATTGCTTAAGTTCAATATTTTTCAGTGTATTCCTACAATTACATATTATTAAAGATAGGTTTTGAAATTAGGTCCTGTACAATTTTTCGAAATTTTGAGTTCTTTTTGCATAATTTTGTGTGAAATATGAGCAATGTTTAATTTTGTTTAAACAAGTTTTTCTCAAAAACGGCATCAACAATTTTGTTTCAATTTTCACCATGGAGTTTAGGACGTTCAAGAGTGCAGGTCTCATGTTCGTTGAAAATTTTGATTTTTGAAATTTGTAACCTTTCTACAACTACAATTATGAAGATATTCTTTTGTTAGTGTGATGTGTTCAACAAAAACCAATGTTTAAATAATGTCATGTTCAATTTTTTGAAAATATGAGATTTTTTTCGAAATTGTGTGTCAAATGTTGATTTTTAAAACAATTTTTTAAAAGACAGCAATTTTTTTTTTTAATTTGGACCTTAGATAGCATCAAGGATGCCAAAGAGAATGGTGCAGGTCCCATGTCAGTTGATAAGCACCATTATTCCAAAACTTAAACATTTAAAAAATCTAAATCTTCTTACAACTTCAATTGTGAAGATACAGTTTCTTCTTAATGAAATCTGTTCATACAAAAATCTTCAAATAAGGTAGTGTTGAATTTTTCAAAAATATGAATATTTTTCGTGAAATTTGGCATCAAACATAGTCACACGTTTTGGATTTCCTGTGCTTTGTGAACATAATTTGAGATGTTTTTGGAAGCTATTATTCTTATAAAAGAAAGTAGATTGGTGGAAGGTAATAACATTCATTTGAACTAACAAATTACATCTTTACTTCAAGAAATTGTGATCGCTGATTATGGCATGTTTCATTTGTAAAAGTTTGAAATTACTACTGTTCTTTGCTATCGAAATACATGCTGACTTGCAACACAGGCGCTTCTTTAAATTGGTGGGGTTTAGATTATATTAACAGTATTTCTAATATTTTACATGAAAGAAAAATTGAAAAATTTAAGTACCATAAATTTGTACCAACATTTTAACTTTAATTTCATATTACTACCTGTGCTGCCTTGGGGAACAATGCAGTGATGGAAAAAGGGTTCTCGTATTTCCTGCTGTGCAACTCCGTGTCAATTCGGACACTGTCACTCAATCTCCGTATAGGTTATAAGCAAAGATAGCTTCAACTGCGCTCTTCTATGAAAGAAGTTAAAATTCCCATTTACATATTATGGACGTGATAACATGGTCATTTCAATTGGAAAAATAGCAAAGTGGTACCACGGATGTCATTAAAGAAGTGGCACCACACTAATTGAAACTCAAACAAACTTACATGTATTGTAGTAGTGTTAATAAATAAAAATAATAATAATAAAAATAAAAGCTAATCGAAACTCAGCTATTGAGTTCCCGGTGAGATGTATGTTCCGCAAATATCTCATCCATGCATATACAACCCAAAGGCAACCGTATACCTGCTATGGGCGCTACCCATGTTACACCTATACAAGCAAGCAGTGTTTGAAGTTGTGTTATCCGTGAGTCAAGAACATCACAATCCTCAAGAAAACTTGTGACACTTCTCATTCATACTTCGATTTTAACAGTCACCATTATCATGTACCAAGTTGAATTCTGCCCTTTACTGAATATGTCATATGTGAATTCAAGCTAAATGTTGGGAAAAAATCTGAAAATAACAAAAATCCCGGTTAAAAATCATATTCCCATTTTTCCCCCGTTTTTTTCAGACTTTTTCAACCCCCCCCCCTTTTTCTTTTTTCCCAGGTTTTCAAGGATTCCAGGTTCGCTGGCCTGTTACTCCTTCATGGACAACTTTAGTGATTTTTCAAATGAAATGTTTTGGATCACCCTCAAGGCAATCAAATTTCCCTTACATCCATTGCCCCAAGCATAACATTTCACCCCCCCCCCACATTAAAATATTCATTTCAATCTTACAGAAACTTGAGTTCCTTTAAATTAATAGAGGATATCAATTTTGAAGAAATTCAGCAGATCTGTTTAGGCACAGATTGACACAGTTTAGGCAGGCATTGACCACAGATGGACAGACATTTTGGAATGAATCAATTTTTCAATAACAAGGACCTACAGAACATGGATTCACACTACACTACATGTTAGAGGAACAAGATGAAGCACAGTTAGTATGTTAGAAGAACAAGATGAGGAATGTTACAGGAGGAGGATTTATCCCCTTTTTTTGTTACCAGGTCCCAGCAATCAAGAATTATGTTGTAAAAATTTCACCGTTTTTCAGCCCGCAATTACAATACTTTCCCTTCATACAAAGGGCAAGAATGTAAAAAATAAATTTTAAAAACCTGCAACTAAAAATTTGACAGTTTTGAGATATTAATGTTACCTAAAAAATAGGATTGTGTTCAACCAAATTCTAACACACATCACAGAAATTAACAGGAAACGGTATAGTTGAATATGGCAGAGAAAAGTGCTCCCAAACCAAATCGATAATTGACATGCTAATATGGAAGAGGATAAAAAATGCTGTAGATTCCCACAAAATCTGCCTCCAAGGGCAAACTGTTGCAGAGATACAATGAGAAATGTATTCTTTATGTTTTATTTTTTTCTCAGCTTCTATTTCATGTATTAGGCTGAAAAAAATTGCAGAAACAGGGAAAAATAGTTGAATTTGATGGTATTTCTCTCTACCAATTTTGACGCCAAATTCAAATAGAAAATAAAATAAAATAAATTTTGAAATTGATTTTCGACATTGGAGTACTGTCTCAGTTTTTTCCCATAGAATGTGTCTATAACTAGAGACCAGAAAAATATATAGTATGGAACGACAAAACATGTACATAAATATGTAATGAAAACAGCAATAACATGTAATAAATATGTGAAATCGAATAAAATATGTAACATTAAAATCAAATTATAAAACACATTTACATTATACAAAATTACATTTATAAAAAAGTCCTACACAAATTTTAAAAATAACACAAATGTCTTAAAAATCATTTGGAGAGCATCCATTAATTAATGTACACTTTGCACCATACAATTTTCCCATTGGTAGTAAAAAGCTTCATCTATTGTTATTTGGGACAGTAGTTTTGAAGCCAGACATGACACAATAGAAGACATTGTACAAACTAGCGATATCTATGACCAGCAAACATCACTGCAAAGTGAAGCACTCTCATTAAATGTTAAACGTCGGTGATTGGCAGGGTTTCTCCAAAATTAACGTTAAAGGTCATGAATCGCGACGTGAGTGATACTTTTCACACCTAACGATGAGTTGGATCAGTCCCTGATGCGCCTCAGATAAATGAAGCAGCTGCGCGGGACTGTGAGAATATCACGCGTCTACACATTGGGTACCCGGAGGAGACAGGACGTAGGAAAAATTCTAATTTAAAAAAAAAAAATTTTCTTTTCACGAAAAAATACGTAATAAAATTGAAGAAAATTAATATAATAAAAAATATTTTGTGAAAATACCAAAATATGTAAAATATGTAATATAGTACCAAATATGTAATGAAAAACTTGGATATTGTGTTAGGACGGGGCCAACTCACTCATTTAACAAATTTGAGAACGGTAACTAGAAAGACAAAAAATAAGTAATTACATGAAAATCCGGTCTCTACTTATAACTTTTTTTTCCAGATTTTTAAACAATGCGGACGATAGTGAAAAAACATTAAACTGATTTTATCAATTTCAAAATTTGTAATTCACGCCAAAATGTGATTGAAAAAAAAATTCCACCAATGTCTAAACAATTTATATTTAAATTATTGAAAAGCCTCACTTACCAGCATGACATACAACTTTTGTGCTGCAATGTTTGTTTTCATGTGGAAAGTATTTATATTATCGAAATATCATCAACAATCCCCTTTTGTTTTAGATTTATGTATTGTTTCTAAATAAATCAAATTATTCATTGTAGATTTATTAATAATTGACAATAGGCACCATCTCCAGGAGACACTGCCTTAAATTAGCACTGACCATGCAGGCGAGGTGGTTTCTGTGCTCTTACTGCTGAGGGCATACATGGGTAGCATTGATGATGGGTTGGAGAATCAATCAGTGGTGCTATCGGTAGGGGCACCCTGCTGTACAGGTCTCAGTGCAGGAGCCAGATGAAGGACTGTCTCACAACAACCTACCAGTACTTCTTGATCATCATCTCTATCCCAAGTCCATCATGCCTGGTTCCAGTGCCCCCTCTTCCCCACCAATGGGAACTAGTCAAGATAGGTGGACCCTTTACTAGTGGTATGGCTATTGTTCTTTTGTGCCATACTCCTTTATTCGTTCCTACTGGGAAATCTTGGCCTCTTGCATTTTTCGACCCGATGCTAGTAGGTTGTGAGGGCTAGGGAGTATTATTTTTTCCTCTCTTCTTCTCTCTTTATTCGCTTCTATACTTTCTTCCTCCTCTTTCTTTCTATCCCTGTATGCCGTTCTTCTTTTCCAATTTCAACCTGCTGCCTTGCAGGAGGGGGGGGACCCCAAAGTGTAGGGGAGAAAAGTCTCAAAAAAAATCCAGGCCTGCCAGGTTGGAGGTTGGGCAATGAACCAATACCCCATTCCCATAAAAATCATAAACAGTTAAAAACTCTAAGCAGCCTTTAAACGGACCCAATCGAAGATGACTTTAGCAAGAAACTGGACAATGCAAATGGCAACATGGAAAGTACTCGGCATTAGCAATAAATACGTTTCGTTCCCACAGACATGTTTGGATTGACTTTCTGGTGAACTGTACCGCTCTAATCACACAGATATGATACAAACTCGAAAGCCATCTCCACGTTCTTCCAAATTTTATGAAGGAACAAAAAATAAAAAATGTAAAATATAAGAACTTGTTTATCAATCCCAAACAATAAGAAATGAATTTGTGTGCTTTATGCATAACATTATGTTTAAGGGAAGAAAAAAAGTTTTTTGAATAGACATCTTAATTGTCTATGTGAAATTATAAATTTGTAAGTTTGTAAGTACTTTTATTTTCATTCTTTATACTACGTTCCACTATGAGATCTGTTTGCTATTTTATGCATCTGTATTTCTACTATGTAAAGGGTAACACCCGTAAATTTGATTAAATAAATAAATATACAAAATCTGCAGCCTAGTTATAAGTCACATTCTAGGAGAAAAACTGAGACAGTACTCCAATGTTATCACATCGAAAATCAATTTCAAAAATGTATTAATTTTTTTCTTATTTGAATTTGACGTCAAAATTGGTTGACAAAAATACGCCCCGTCTCTGCAACTTTTTTCAGCCTGATACATGCGATAGAAGCTGAGAAAAAATAAAACATGAAAAACACATTTCTCATTGTATCTCTGCAACAGATTGCCCTCCCTAGGAGGCTGATTTTGTAGGAATCTACAGCATTTTTTTAATCCTCTTTCACATGAGCATGGCAATTATCGATTTGGTTTGGGAGCACTTCTCACTGCCTTATTTACTCCTACCCTTCATTAAAATGACGGAATTTTAATAAAAAAAAATGACGGAATATTAATATTCAGCCATTGAAGCCATTCAGTCAAGAAGTTTACTACTGCAAACAAAATAGATACAAAATTTTACATCTTCTAATGAGAAAGTCACGAAATCATTCATGTTAACTTGTTGTTAATCATAAATTAACAGAAAAATTGATTTATAGAATCACCATCAGAGAGGATCAGACCATCCACAAATTTAAAATTCTCATCAATAACTTATAAGCAATGTTCGTCAATACCACATCCTCGTAGATCAATACTACATACCATCATTCACCACTTACGAAGGATTATAAAAATCTGCCTGTTTGTTGTATCAGAAAATTAATAAATGTAAGATCCTAGAAACAAAACATACTCATGAATACACTAACAGTAGAGCCATGGGATAATCATGAATAGGTCTCTTCCATCACTAAAATGGAAAGAACATCTGTCCCCTCTAATTTTGATACTTCTGCGAAATTCAGAAGATGAAAACGTACGATAGAAGAAACTGTCTGTGGAAAGGAAAAATGTTTTTATGGAGTGAATAGGATTGAAATTGCAGATGTTTTAACATAATTTTTGTTGACATAAGAAAAATACATTTCAAGCAAAACCAACAGGAACAGGGAGGACTAATAATAATAATAATAATATGTTTACAATCAAGCATTAGAACAACATCCACAATTTCCTAAACTCAAATGAACATTTTAAGTAGGGTGTGAATTTATATTCTCTAACAATCTTGAATCTATGCAAGCAAATATGCTTTAAAAAATAGGAAAATATGCTCTTAAAAAGACAAAAGGGTGTGGGGAAGGGACAACCCATGAAAGTACAGTGTTTTCCAGGAATATGAGTGGAGCAAATGAAGAGACAAATTGAAAATTGTGAATAATCCATATGTATATCAACGCAGTGCAGGATTTAAATTTCTTTGCAAATAATTACTATTTGCAACAATAACCATCACTTTTATCTATTTAAATTTTGTGAAGAAAAGGAGACATATACAATATTGCACCAAAGTTTCAGTATTAGCTAAAATTCTTTACTTTACTTTGACTTCTTGTCTTTGCTTTGTTTGCTGTACTTTACTTTGTTTGAATTTTAGATAGACTGAATATATAGTTCTGATGTTTTCGATTGAAGGAATCAAGAATATAAACAATAAAAAATTCATTTTTCAAAATCCTCACCTGAGAAAAAAATAGTAAGTGACAGAGGGAGTGAATACAAAGCATCATCCATAAACGATTCTCCCACTGGTATGCGATGCACACCAGCTGTCCTACAAAGGTACTTCATAATTGTTTCTGGAGCAGAAAACATCTCTCTCACAAACATTGTGAATCCATACTTCCTAGGCAACAAAAACATGAATTAGAACATAATGCAACATTGAAAAGAAAAATTTAAAACACAAGCAATGAACTTGACACAGTATATACTTTCCTTATGTTTATTTCATTATCAAAGATAATATTGATCCGCATTACAGTATGTGTGTGTGTGTGTCTATATAATGAAAAAATGGACAACAAACATAACAAATGGAAAATGCAACATAAAACATATATTTTATTTTACATGTCATGCAGTGAACAAAGGTGGACAATTCTTCTGCCCATTATGGGTTAGTATTTCATGAAGTAATTCCATCAGTTGCAGACCAAACAACTTACTGTCTTTACTTCTTAAATTATTTACATTACAACTTCAAAGATCAGTTTTTAAAGATGTAGTTCACGTTGCAGTGAGATATTCGTTAAAGATTAACAAACAGAGAAGCAAGATGTTATAAAAAATGTTTTGAAACGAAAATAAAATTATTTAAATGCTACCGATAATTATAATGCATAAGCATTCTCAGTACATTCATGGAGAAAACAGATACGTCCTTGGAATTAAAACTAATAGTGGCAACGCCCACCCGAACATACATACATACATATGTTTCGTCGTCAATCGAGGTTTCGTATCAAGAACCAATAAAATGTGGATTCTGGCTACACCACGTGTCAGAGGAAGTAATTTACTATCGATAGGAACAAGTTTTATCCACTTTTTGTAACCAGGTCCTGGCAATAAAGAGTTTTTCTGACGAAAATTCGCCATTTTACGGTGCATGACTACAAAACTTTCATTTTTTATAAGGAAACTTCACAAGGCGAGAAAGTAAAAATGACCAAGCCAAAGTCTACAATCAGTAAACAGGCCTATGATTAACAACCCAAATGTGAGCCTTGGGGCATTGTTGACATGGGTTTGTTCTCTTCATTAATATGTTGTTGGTGACGATACACCATCTAAATGGGGGAAAGAAGAAGAAGAAGAAGAAGAAGAAGAAGAAGGAGAAGGAGAGAGGGGAAAAAAAAAAAAGTTGTCGTTATCTTAATTAAAATACCTAGAATTATGCATTAATAAATACAGAGGTATTCTCACAAAAATATGTCTTTGATTATCGTAATTTCTCACAAGAGACAATAAAAGCTTTCTAAGCTTTTGGATAGGTTGTGGTACAGTTCCTAGACAACAACCTGGAGAACATTCAATCTACATGGCATAAAGAAATTTTAGGGTGACACGTAGCATTAAAAATACTCTGCCCTCAGCTGGATAGCTCTTACAATGATTTTTTATTTAAACAGAAATCATTCAGTTTTTCTACTAAAGATACACTGAGAATAAGTAGTACCATCAACTTTTGAACGACACCTACAATGAAGGCAAATTTCTCATAAGAGATGCGACTTTGCTTCTTAACAATGTTCAGCCCCAAATGGCTGCCAAAATTTGTCAAAAAAATTAAGAATCCTTTTAGACTACACTAGATCACCTCCCTACAGCACCACTGACTTACCACTCCACAATTCTCATTTGTTTGGGTTACTAATAGAGATTTGTTGACAATGTTGTTGAAATATTTGCACCCAACTAACTGGTGTCATGCCCCCTTTATTTTATGAAAATGAAATCAAAAAGACCAGTTGCCTATCTGCTGAGAAAATTGTTTCCAAGTTACAGGGCCATTTTTAGGATTTTCAAGGAGAGTTTTCAAGGTTTTCAAGGGAGATTCAACTTTAAACCTTCTAAACTGGCACTCAAATGGGATGACCTGCACTTCTGAATAGTACGTTCTGGAGTATAAATACATCACAAGTACATCAAACTCACTTCAATTCTTCCAATGGAACTTTTGGTGTATACCATGATGATGGATGATGTTCTGGACCAGAGTAAAGGATGTTCACAGAGAGTTTAAGCTGTTCTCTCATTATGGAAATGAATTTATTCATATCATCTTTGTCCTCGCATATAAACGCTTGAAGATCCCTTCTTGGAATGGCAGATTCCAAATACTTAACATAGGAATCATTTTTCACATCGATCTGAAATTTAGAACACTACATTAACCAACACACCATAATAATATCTTAATACTTTTGTGTTTCAGAAAACTGATAAAAAAACACAAGGACTAAACTGAAATCCTCATGAGAGGACTGTTGTCTGAAATTCCAAACTTGAAACTTGGAAAAGGAAACTAAGTGGATGCAAATCAATGTAAATTAGAGACAATGCAGCTTTATCAATAAATTTCCATTAATGATACAAATAAAAGAAAGCATCATAAAAAAGTGGCAAAAGAAGTAAAACGATGGAAGGAGTGTAATACACAAAACATTAGATATATTTTACTACTAATACAACTTCACTTACCACAAGCATCATGGGCTCAAATATTTTATGGGAAAATTCATCAGTATTCTTCCTTAGCCACATTATTGCTTGATACACTTCAGGTAAATACTCCTTTACATATTTAAGTCTTTGATTAACCTTATCTTCCAATCGCTTCTTTTTTTCTTCTTCCACTAGAAAAACAATAGTTTTCATAGCGGGTGATAAAAAAATTAAAATAATTTTCTTTTATCCCATACTCAGATTCTCCCACTCTTCCCTTTCTAATTTCTAGTTTTAGAAATTTTATTCTCCAAAACTACATGAAATTTATACTTCCAATTTGTTAACTCATCTTACTATACAATTCTGTTAGCTTCAAAATATTTCATTCTCAGCAATTATATTGTGAGAGCCAGCCTCAAATCACACTTGAGAGCTGCTGTAATGTAGCATATATTCTTTGGCATACAAGGTATGCCTCAAATAGGTGACATCTTATCTGAGAACCCCTTTGGATCTAGAAGAGCTTGATTGACAGCAAATGTCTCTGACATGTAAAGAGGCACAGAATGGAAGTAAGAAGTATCAGCCAGCATGACCACTGAATGTGAAGAACATCTTTAACTCATCGAAGCATTGAGGGATGAGGGCAGCGTTCATTTTCAAAGCTAGTAAATGGTTGTTTTTGACTTCACCATTTTGAAAAATCTTTAAAAATTTTATATTTAAAACTCAAATTTAATCTTATGGTAAATTTAAAAAATTTTAAATACTAGGAAAATATTTGTAAATAGGATCTAGTTAATTACATTTTACATAAAAACTGAAAATTAAACTGTAAAATCACGTTTTGTGCATAGTGGTTGGTTGTTTAATTTCTAGTGGTAGTGTAACGATAGTTTAAGTAAGTAGAAGCTAAAATTTAGTGAAAAAAAATATAGTAGAATCATTGTTCAGAATTTAATTTTATGTTAGAATCATTGCTCAAAATGAAATATGATAGTTTGCTTGGAAGCACTTTTTAGCTTACCAGTTTAGATCTTTCTTACAGTTTGATAGCCTGCAGTACTCTAATAAGGCTTGAAAATATATTACTATAAAAACTGGTTTAAAATTAAATGAATACACCAAAATAGTTTTGAGCATTGTGCTTTAGAGTTCCATAACCATTAACGATAATCTGCAATAATACTTTCTACATTAAAGACACTGTACCACTGACGAAATTTCAGCCAATAATATGCAATAATTCAGACTACACAAACCAATCAGACACAAATTAATATTTTGCCTAACATTTTCTATTTCACAAAAAGAAAAAGTCATATAATGTGATCATAATTACATCATCACTTTATCTTTCTATGTCATGTCATATATACCTCATTTTTTCCTTCTGCCAGGGTACAGGCTCATGTCAAATGTGCATATGTGAGGCGATCAGCCATTTCCCTGCGTTTTGCCTGTATAATATCTGCACCCCCCCCCAAATCATTACCTAGGTTAAGTGAGGATATAATTGATATTTGCAAGAACATTTCATTGGGGAAAATTCTTTTTCTCAAATACTCTCCAGTTAACTCTGAGGTGTAGAAAGATCAATCTCTGTTAATAATATTCTGTGTGACCGACATCAGTCAATGACTATAAAGAACTCGGAGAAAAGAATAATAGTCCACTGTGCTGCCAAGTTTAATGAGTAATTGATGTATTTGAATGTAAATTTTAAACGGTGACAAAATGTATGTAACATGTTTTGGTGTATTTTAAATATTTTTCTACATTCTCCCCCCCCCCGATTTTCACAACGTATATACTATTAACATTTTCTGCTACTTGATGTTACATTTAAATCCCAGTTCTATGATAACTAATTATAGAACCTTTTCTAATTTAATGACCTAATTTTTATTAATTTCTTAAATCGTGTTTACAATAATCTATTGCCATTTTCACTGCCTCAAGTGTCAATTGATTTGCTTATAAGACTGTTAAACAATCAAGTTACAATGATAAATTCCATAGATCATTCAGAGCATGTCAGGATGACAGTTCCCAGTGGGATCACATATTGCACTTCATTCATTGTTCCCTTTCCCTCATTCTGTTTTCATTAAGCCAATAATAAAGAAGTACTGAATATTTAAATTACATGAGCGAGAGTAAATTAGCTTGTGTGCTAAAATGCAGCTACCAAATACATTTCTAATATAATTCTTTAACTACAGACTTATGTAATTGATAAAAGCTTCCGGGCTGGTCATTCCCCTAATATTTTTACTCCCTCATATGCGTACGTACATATGTATGGAGTAATATTATGACATGCTGCAGAAAATAGATTTTGAGATTTCAACGGAAATACATGTTTTGGGATCCCCTGATAACAAAAGTGTTTTTTCAAAACATCCATCTGTCCGTCCGTCTATGAACAACACTTGCCCTTAAACCATACATAGGATTTTTTCCAAAATGAATATTTCCCAGCTGAGCTGGCTTGATTCGAAGCACTTCAATTTTGGAAAACATTTTGTAAATTTTGGGGGTACTTTACATGAAGCCTTGTGGACATTTCCAAAATTTTCTCAAAAACTGCTCAAAATTTTTTCTTTAAATTTCTTGTAAGAATAAGGTAAAATAATGGTGGCGCAGGTGAACATTTCACTGTTAACTCTCAATTTTTGGAAATTGCAAGAGTTCCAATTTTTTTTCGCTCTTTTTCACACAACTACAAAATTAAAGATAGAGATTTTTCCTTCAAATGAAATTTGTTCTCCATATTTATTAATTTCAATAAAGTACAATATGTGCAATTTTAAAAAATAACAAAAACAAGATTTTCTAAAAAAACAACTCCAAATTTTTTCTTTTAACTTTTCTTATGGATAGAACTTCTTGGTCTTACAGATAGAATTAATTCCACTATTTAAGATGACATAAAATTAATTTTGCTATATTCTTTGTTTTTTCAAAAATTGCACAAACATGTTTTTTTTTAAATATCTCTCACAGCATTAATATGTCCATTTCCAGCGATTTGTATAGATTATTGCATTTGTGAGAGTAAGTGCTTCAAATGACATCAAATGAATTATGTTGAAAATACAAAATAATCCTGCGAAAAAGAGCTTCCAATTTCGCTTTTACACTAGAGCATAAACGATTTTTTCTTAAAAACAGTTCCAAATTTTTCAACGAAAATTTCTATACAGGACAAGGTTTCACTCTTCTTTAATATTTTAAAAGTAAGATTTCAAACCTACCACTAGGACACAGAAAAATTGAGAAAACCTCAAAAACATGTATTTTAACAGTGAATGATGGCAGCTGGAGAGAGGATGGGGCAAGACTGTAAAACTAGCCCTCATCACGGAAATCAGAAAATTTTACTACAAGGAAGTCTGAGCCATTCTGAAGCACAACTAATTTAAATTCTGAGATAATTACGATGTATAAAATTATGACTAATTACATCCAATTTCCCTAATTTCTAATTTTGTGAAATTTGCAAAAAGTTTTAAAAAGTTACTTTTGACTACATTAAATCAAGCCATGGTATTATAATCTCTTTTAATTTGATTTTCAAAAATGAAAATATCAAAGCTGCCATAAAATATGTAACAAATGAATTTCATGCTGCAGTAGGTAATAGATCTTCCTAATTTTACTCGTTCGTACTCACTCGAGCACCCTGTTCTCGAGTACAGCATACTCAAGTGACCATTAACTCACGGGCAGGAAGCCGTTCTCATAATGCTTTGAGACATGGAAGATCCACTGAACTATTGAACGTGTTTCATTTTGAGCGATATAGGTTACAATGGAAAGTGCACCTAAAGGGCATTTTAAAGGATATACAAATGTATTTTACATAGTATATTTTTTTCAAAATCAAAAGTTAAAAATGGAACTCTGGTATCAGTGAACATGTCAAAAGAACACTGTAGACACAAATAGATGTTGATAGAAAGTATAAAAGTGCCGCAGTACGTTATTGAAATTTACAAGAATTAGATAGCAACAATTCTATTTGGGAGTGGGAAGTTAAATGCAAGTGGCTATTTTATTAATTTCGAAATTATTAAGATTTATCTGCCGTGGGGTAATATATAATAATAAAGAAGTTTTATTGAATTATAAGAATTTTTGAATATTTGGGTAATATTTATTAATATTTTAATCCTGATGTTTGCAAGACATACGAAAATTATCAATAAACATGACAATGACATACTTCTAAATAGTACTTACTCTAAGAAAATAAAATTTGGTGTAGCATTACTTTTTATTCTAGAAATCTGAATTTGAAATGTTAATATAAAACAAAAGTAATAACTCTTATATAAAATAGCAATAAACAATAATAATACAATACAAACAATAACAGGTATGTGTTAAATTCACTCAGTAAATATTTTACCATTCTTCGAAACAACTGCAGAAGGGCATTACAAAAGTTCAGCATGACAAGACAATGCATACGTAGGATGTAGTTTCACACACACCGGAAACAAGATAACGTACAGGTCACTAATCAAAAGACAAGCGTTGCTTCACAAGGCATGGGCCGGGAACTTACAAAAGGATGCACAAGTTTTCCGCTTATCATTATTATGACAATGACCAATTCACATTTCGTGTCACGCTCACTGCCTGCGCAAATACTAAAATGTATAAAAATCCAAAGACAATTGGTTTCAAAAATAGTAGAAGTAGATGCATGCAAATAACATTTTACAATATTTGATACTTAAGGATTCACACACTTTTTTGTATTATGGATCAATAAAAGATCACAAAATCGCTCGGGTGACAATGAGTTTCTCACATCTTGTCTAATAAAACTTTTAACTAATAAAACCTGTTGCCTAACTTCACTTATCACATCTTTTTCTATATCACTGCTATGAAGTTTGTTTTCCATATTTTTCTTTTTACTCTGCATCACTATACACCAAGTAGCACTTTGAGCAGGTTTTGAATGCAGCACAAAAATATCTACAGCAAAACCCCGATATAAGAGACCCCGTTATAAGAGAATCCCGCACATAAGGGACAAAATTCACGGTCCCGAGGTCAGTTGTATATAAACAATGTATTTATTTCCCACATAACCCCAGGGACAAAATTCACGGTCCCGAGGTCAGTTAAGAATCACCTGGAGGTACTCCAGATGACTCAGGAATTTCGTCAGCTTGGTAAGGGTTGGGGCACGTGCTTTAAATAGACTGGAGTAGGATTTTCCACACCAGCGTCACCTGGAGGGGGGTAAGGGGACTGCAAATTTCTCTCGAGGAAAGCTCATTTTGTAAGCTTCGTGTCTCTTGGCAACAAGGAAGACGCTGCAGTGCGTACATTTGTATTATTTTTGGTACAGTGGAGCTATTTTTTGCCACGTGCACAATTTCGAGTGTAGTTAGTGCAGTTATTAGTGTGTAATAGTGTATTAGTATGTGTGTACATTATTACATACGCGTTAGTGCTACTGGAGTGAATTTATCCTGTTTTTGTTTTGTTTTGCCTTTAGAAGTTGGCAAAAGTTTGTCGAGTTATGGCATCGAAGCGGAAGGTTTTATCGCTAGCCGAGAAGTTGGACATTATCAATGAAGTTGATAAATGTAAGGGCAATCTCTGAGAGCTGTGGCGGAAAGATTGAAAATTCAGTTTAGTCCTTGGAAAGATAATGCAAAGAAGGGAAATTCTCAATGCCGCGGAAGATCGCCGCGAAAAATTCGTTGTCTCCCTTCAACGAATTGGAGAGGATTCTGTTAGAGTGGTTCCAACAGTGCAGAGCTGTAGGTGCCCCGTTGATGGGAACATTTTGCGGGAGAAGGCGCATGAAATTGCTCTGCGCTTGAACATGAAGATTTTGCGGTCGAATGGGTGGATTGATAGGTTCAAGAAAGGCATGATATTGTGTACAGAAACATTTGTGGGAAAGCAACAGTGTGAGTGCGGAAAAAGTGGCGAGTGGAAGGACAATTTACCTTCCCTCATTAAAGATTATGAACTAAGAGATATTTTTAATGCGAGACTAAGCGGGTCTTTTCTTTCAATGTTGCCCTGCAAAACATTTGCTTTAGAGGAAAAAATGCCATGGAGTACCAAGAGTAAAGACGGTTATTAGTTCTCCTTTGTTCGAATGCTCTTGGTACAGAGAAACTGAAGCCACTGGTGATAGGGAAGTTTGCGAAACCTCGATGTTTCAAAGGTATTCAGCACCTCCCCTGTGAGTATAAAAACAATAAAAATGCCTGGATGACCTCAGAAATTTTTCTTAATTTTCTGAAGGCATTTGATGCACGAATGGGAAGTGCTGGGAGAAAAATTCTCCTCTTTATTGATAAGTGTCCAGCTCATCCTCCTGATACTTCCTTCCTTAAGAATATTAACGTGATATTTTTCCCCCCCAATTGTACGAGTGAGCTGCAACCACTTGACTTGGGTGTTATTAATAATTTTAAGACCAAGTACAGGAAGATGGTGGTTAGAAGACTTCTCACCAATCTTGATGCATGTAACACCTACATCAAAGTGAACGTCCTCCAAGCCATTCATTGGATTTCCTCGTCTTGGAATGATGTGCATCAAGATGTCATTTCCAATTGTTTTAAAAAGGCTGGATTCAACCTGAATGAAGGAATTGTTCCAGAGGAAGAAAATGCCATGGAAGAGTGGGGAGATTTAGAAGTAGGGGTTACATTTGAAGAGTACGTTACTGTAGATGAAGAAGTGGCAACTGCTGGCATTTCGTGCATTTCAGACCTTTGCGACAACCAGAGTGATGGTGATGATGTGGAAGACTATCACGAGAGTCCACCACTACCATCACATAGTGAAGCCATTATGATGATGGAGTCAGTGAGAAATTATTTATTACACAAAGGTGCTTCAGAGTCAACATTGACTGCTATTAATTTTGCTGAAAGGGAGTTATTAGCAATGAGACCTCATAGGAAGCAGATGGATATAACTTCCTATTTTAAAAAGTTTTAGATTACTAAGCATTTGTAAATAGCTGTACACAATTGTAAATATTAGTACTAGTTGTAAATATTGTACATACTTTTGCCTCCCAAAATCCAACCCAACGTCCCCGCCGTGGGAGGTGGGCAACAGAAAATTGAGTTATTTTATATAGAAAGAATAGTAACATCAGGTATTATCTCTTCTATCGTACAACAAGGTTTTGTTGTACATTGAAACTCAAAAGATCTGGCTAAATGGGCTCTGGTTTCAAGTTATTAATGTTTCCTCATGTTTAAAATAACATACAAATCTTACTAATCCATAAAAAATATGGTAACATTTCATTAAATGTGTCAAAAACCCATTTCCCACTTATAAGACACAAAATTCCATTCCCCCAAGTGTCTCTTATAAAGGGGTTTTGCTGTATATTCAATTTTATAGTTGTAGAAAGACTACGAAAAAAATTCAAACTTTTGCAATTTTTTAAAATTCAGACAAAACCGTGAAAATGGATTCTATGCCATCTTTATAAGTGTGCTTTACTCTATTGTTACAAGAAATGTAAAGAAACAATTTTGAGCCGTTTTTGAGAAAATTTTGAAAATGTTGGGGTTCATGTAAAGTACCCCCAAATTTTGAAGTTTCAAGATCACAGCACCTCAATTCGAAACGGATCAACCAGGGAAATTCCATTTTGGAAAAAATCCTACGTGTGATTTATGTACTAGGGCATTCAGAGAGAGACAGACAGCTGGACATTTTGAGGGGGACAACAACAACATTTTTCAGTGTCAAGGGACCCCAAAACGTGTACTTCCGTTGAAATCTCAAAATCGATTTTCCGTATCATTTCATAACTTTCTCTATACTACGAATATACATACGTATACAAGTAATAAAACTAATAAAAAATTCAATACCCATAATACGATGTTTAACATTCCGTATGCTATCTTGCAAAATTTCCTCTTCATGCCGGATTTCAGTAAGTTTCTGATTAATTATAGACATGTTAGCAGTAATTTCATCAATTCTTTCTTTGGTTTCTTTTTCTGTAACCAAGAAAATGGACAAATGTTATTCTATTACAGTATATTTACCTACAGAGTGGAAACAATATTATTTCTTTGGCAAGTTAATTGTGAACACATAATAAAAATGCAGTACATACCAGACACACTACTGTAATTAGCAAGATCACATTCCAATTTTGACAAGTGCTGACGAAGTTGTTCCAACTCTTTCAATCTCAAAACTTCGGCATTCTTGGCTTCATCAAATTTTTCATCAACTCGTTCAAGAGCTTCCTTTTGTTGTGTCGATTCTCCCAAAGCAGACTGTAATTTCATTTCTATTTGTAGCTTTTCATCATTCTGGAATAAAAAAAAGAAAAAATCTAATGAATAATCTATATATTTAAAAGAATAAGGTATTCTGCCATGGCATCGTTTAGAGGTTCTACTGAACCGATTGTAGTATTTTTTCCTTTAAATGAAAAAATGTGATCCCTAGATGTGTTATCAGATTTTGTTTGTGTTGATTCACCAACATTTACGGTGTAAATTAATTAATTAAATCATTCTTTAATAGTACGCTTATCAGTAGTCAATTGTTTTCTTCCAAAGGGTGGCTGGCAATGTGTTATGCCTTTGATGTCCAGTTCTTATATTAGGGATTTTTAGTTCATAGTGTCTTCCCCAATGTATACCAATGCATGCTATCAGGTCTCAAGAATAGCATTAGCTAAATATTCAGCACAACACTTGTGTATCAAGTAACGATTTAAGAAAAAATGAAGTTCAGTATGCCCATGCAGTTGATTTTTGAAACACAGAACCGTTGATTGAGAAAAGAAAAACATTAATTAACTGCTGGAGGTACATTACATACATTCTCATTATTTCTAAATTTACAATTTTTGAAAATTCAGTGTTCAAAGAGAATGAGACCTGTGCAAATCTTATGTGTTCCTTTTTCTATCCATGAAAAAATTAGGAGCAGTTTTTGAGTTTTTTATATATATATAATTTACATTAACATCCAGCAGAAATTGCACAAAAACTATTTATTATTTCAAAAAATTGCCTTTAATTTTTTTTAAAAATTTTTTAAAACAAAAATCTCTATCTTCAAATTTGTAGTTTCAGAAGGTTATATTTTTGCAATTTTCGAAAATACAGAAAATGGGAGGACATGGGACTAGCACCAATTTTTTTGAGGAGAAAATTGAAAGAAAATATTTAGAGTTGTTTTCAAGAAAGAAAAAAAAAGGTTTGAAAATTGCCTTCAAATTTCAAACAAAATAATGCAAAAAGGACATATATTTTCAAAAAATTGTACATGACCTTATTACAACAAGTCTTTGAAAAACAGATTTTATTAAGGCAAAAATCTCTCTCTAATGTTGTAGTTACAGGAAAATGTCAAAAAAATTGTGAAATTATGCAATTTTTAAAAAAATGAGAGATTTAAACGAAATTGAGACCTAGCATTTTCTACGCTATCTGACAACAATGTTTATTAAAAAAATTTGGGAGCCATTTTTTGAAAAATGTCGGAAAGGTAATTGAAGCTTCATGTTCAGAACCCCCAAAAATTAAAATATTCATTTCAAACCCACAGTTTCTTTAAATTGAGCAGAGAATATCAATTTTAGAGAAAATCAACTGAACAATTTCGGCACTAGCATTGATAGACAGACATTTTGCATCATTCAATTTTTCAGTATCAAGGACCCCCAAAACGGATTCTGACCACACAAGCATTAGAGGAAGTACTTTGCAATATACAGGAACAAGATTTATCCAATTTTTGAATCTAGGGCCCAGTAATAAAGAGTTTTATGTACAAAATTTGACATTTTCCGGTGCACAATTACAATACTTTCTCCTCTTACGAAGTAAAGACAGAAAGTGAAGTCAGAAAGAAACAAAGAGAAAAAAAGAAAGAAAGAATGCTGCATTTGTTAGTACTAATATTACCGATTTATTAATAGAACTTCCAAACTCCCAGTATATAAAATTTCATAATAAATTTCCCCCTTCTAAAATTCTTACATTATCAACTGAAATGGAGTGTGCCGCACACTGAACTCAATCATTTTGATTGGATATCTTTGCAAAATACAGTTGTACAGTCTGATATTGAGGGAGAGAGGGGAGGAGGAGGCAGAGGAGGAAAAAGAAGAAAGAAAAAAAAAGAGAGAAGAGGAAAAGAAAGAAAGAAAAATTGAAATCTCTGAATGGGAAGAGTACTTACAAATTGGAAGAACCATATTTACCCGAATGTAAGTCGATGCTGAATGTAACACTACCCTCTGAATTTGAAGAGGCCTCCTGAGAATTTAAATTTTTTTAAACTAACTTTTACAATTTAGTCACAATAAAATTCAAAATTGTTTCATCTTTCATCAGATGCCACCTAAGAACAAACCCTTCTATGTCACCATCCTCATCTCACCTGCACTTGTTCATGGCCACTTTCTTTAACAGTTCAAAACACAGATTTGCCCTCATCGGGTATCGATCTGAGATTCTGTATGGCCTTATCGAACCCACATCGTGTAACAAACTCTAAAATTCATTTTCCCGTTACATTTCAATTGATATAATGCCATTCGTGTGAGATTCTCTCTTTATGGTCCCATTCAAAAATATTGGTCTGAATTGCCTTGCAAATTTGCTGAGAAAGCCGAAAATATAATTTTGTATTATAGATAAGTGCAATATCGTCTTCGCAGTTTGTTATGCCAACATTTACGAATTTTGTGAATGGAATGACAATGTAAAAACTTGAACCCTAACTGACCAAGCATAAATTGAATATAAGACACCGTCGCATTTTTCAACTGAAATTCATAGAAAAAACCTTTTTTTATATATTCAGGTAAAATCGGTAATTTATTTCATAAGGCAGTGAAATTACAATCTTTTGCCAAAGAAAGCAAATCTATACTTCTATACTAATATATAAAGACAGAAGCGCATTGACTTACAGCATGATAATCTCTGAATCTACTGAACCAATACTGATGAAAGTTTTGTGCTAGCTTTCTTTAAAGGTCTGGAGTACTTTAGATTATCATTTATAATCATAAACTGTTATATATTTACAAAATAATTACTTCTCTGGACATTTTTTGCCTAGCTTTGCATCACAGATTCAAGAGTACATCAATGCCAATAGTTTAGCTGCGTGCCACCAGAGGACGACGTCTGAGATCTTCTACTGATTTCATCAGTCCAGAATTATTACGAAATTCATTGGAGTTTCGGCTATGTAATAACCGTGTGGGAACTAGAGCATTGCATCTTCGCTATATTACTTGCTCGTACTCGTTCGAACGTCCCAGACCCGAGTACAAAACATTCAAGTCCTGCATACTCGAGTGACCCTTACAGCGTGGCTGGAAACTGTTCTCATAACACTTTGAGACATTCACGATAAAACTTCCATCGGACATGCTTCATTTTGAGCGATAGGGGTTATTGTGCCAAGTGCACCCAGAGGACATATTACAATAATATACAAATGTAGTTTACATACTATATTTTTTTTGCAGCAAATACTAAAGTTAAAAACTGAACTCCTGTATCTTTGAACGTATCTAAAGAACGCTACAGTCACAAATAGACGTTGGTAGTAGAAAGATACAAGAGTTGCACGGTGTATAATTGAATTTTCCAAGAAAGATAACAAACATGTCAGGGAAACGAATCGTTAAATGCAAATGGCTATTTTAATTATTTCGATATTATTAAAATTTACTTCACATAGGGTAACACGAAGTTTCATTGAATTTTAAGAATTTTTGAATATTTTAATAAGTGGGTAATATTTATTAATATGTTAATCCTGATGTTCGCAAGACCTTCGAAAATTATCAATAAACATGACATGATATACTTCTAAATAGTACTTAATCTTCAAAAATAAAATATGGTGTAACATTACTTTTAATTCTAGAAATCTTATTTCGAAAATGTTAATAATATAATACAAAACTAATAACTATTATACAAAATAGCAATAAACAATAATATAATACAAAACAAAAACATAAGTATGTATTAATTTCACTCTGTAAATAATTTACCATTCTTCAAAACAACTGCAGAAGGGAATTACAAATGTTTGGCGTGCAAGATACGACGCGTATGTGGGATGCAGTTTCGCAGATACACCGGAAACAAGATAACCTACAGGTCTCTAATCGAAAGATGAGCATCGCGTCACAAGACATGGGCCAAGAACTTATGAAAGGATGTACAAATTTTTCGCTTATCACAACAGGGTGGCCAGCGATCTGACTGTTTGGAATTCAAGGTTTTTTCCCGGTTTTCCAGGTACAAATTTCCAGGTTCTTTTTGGCATATTACAACATGCCTTACCTTTACGCTTACGCACTACTGAACAGAAAGTTATGTAATATGGCAGGAAAAACACTTACTGCAGGCCGTGGAAATGAAAAAGTGGATAAATCCAGTTGTTAAATTTAGGAACAAAATTTTACATGTGGTGTAGAATCCATGTTTTGTGGGTCCTTGATACCAGAACTCTGTTGATGGCCAAATGTCCGTGTGTTTGTCTGTACAGTGAATAACGTTAGCAGCTAAACCGGCCACCCAATTTCTTTAAAATGTGTGTTCCTAAATTGATCTGTCGGTCACGGTCCCTTAAATTTGAAACTGTTATTTTAATTTTGGGGGTACTTAAACCTCCTGGGACATTTTCAAAATTTTCAAAGAAATGGCTCCATTTTTGATTAAACTTTGTTTTTGAATAGTATGAAGATCGTTTATGAGAATGGTGTAGATCTCATATTTGTTGCAAACTGATTTTTCGAAAATTGGAAAAATCAAGAATTTTTGGTGTCTTCCTACAATTACAATTATGAAGATAGAGATTTTTCCTTTAATGAAATCTGTTCCTTAAAACTAGATTCTGAAATAAGATCATGTACAATCTTTCGAATATTTGAGTTTAAAATAGGCAATTTTAATTTTTTTAAACATCTTTTTCTCAAAAACGGCGTAAACAATTTTGATTCAGTTTTCACCTCAGATAGTGTATAGAACGTTCAAGAGTGCAGAGCTCATGTTCGTTGAACATTTTGGCTTTTGAAAATTGGAAAAATTCCAAATTGTTTCACTGTCTTTCTACATTTCCAATTATGATGAATCTTACTTTGTCGCGCTTAAGAAGGAACTAATTAAGAACAGAAAGTTATGAAATTTTGTGCGAAAAATGGTGAATTTTCAGCAGAAAAACTCTTATTGCAGGGCCCTGGTGACGAAAATGTGACCAGAATCCATGTTTTATGGGTCCTTGATACCGAAATATCAATTAACTCTGTGAACAACGCTAGCGGCTAAACCGTTCAACCGATTTTCTCCGAAGTTAATATTCCCCAATCGATCTGGCTGATGTCGCGACCCCTTGAGTTTGAAATCAAATATTAAATTTTGGAGGGTACTGTACATTAAGCCCCAGGACATTTTCACAAAAAAATTGCGCCATTGCTTTTGATCAAATTTTGTTGTTTTCATTGGAAAACCCTACTTTTTCAAAAATTAAAAAAATTAAAAATGTTTTCGGTGTCTTCCAACAACTACAATTATGAGCGCGCACACACACACACGCAAACACACACACACACACACACGCACGCACGCAAACACACACACGCACGCACGCAAACACACGCGCAAACACACACACACACGCGCAAACACACACACGCAAACACACACACACACGCAAACACACGCAAACACGCACACACACACGCAAACACACACACGCGCAAACACACACACACACACACAAAATATATATATATATATATATATATATATATATATATATATATATATATATATATATATATATATAGTTACTTTTACAATGTGGCATTTATTGAAAGTATTGGTATAATATATAAAACTTCAAAAATATAATAGACTCGAGTCTTCAAAAAGTATGTAGTTTAGATTTGTTTACTGTTTTTAGTGGGAAAGTGAGAGAGGTAGACTGGCAATTTCCAAATAGGGGGCAAGACATAACAGGACTAGCTGGGTTGGGCAGGGATACAATGGGATAGAAGTAGGCCCCGCCGCAGGGCATGAATAAATGGAATACCTTTTCCTGGCTAATAATTTACTGTAATAATGCCCAGGCAATGCCAGGTACTTCAGCTAGTCAAAACCTAAATCAGTTCATTATCTAGTAACCAGTGAATAATGTTCTTCAAAAGTTTTGCCTCAAAAGAACAGTATTCTGAGCTCCTAAAACTCATCCCAATTTACTTTTCTGGCCCCAACACCAAGATATAGAGGGTGAAAGAACGCTCGCTGAGGATAGAAGCAAATTAAGTTAGGCATCAATACAGGTAGTTCTTGATAAGCAATCTTGGTTGTCATGAATTTGAGTCACTGATTGGAAGTAGCAAAATCTCAAAATATCTAGAATCAATAAATTCTGAGAAGTGTGTTAAAAAAGTTGAATTATGTGAAATTTTTAATGAGTCAAAAATCAAAATGCATAAACATTCCATATCCATAGTAAAAATGTGATTTGTAGTACTAAAAAAAGACTAATAAAATACAGATAAGCAATGTACTGACACTGTTCCATTACCATTATTATTAAAGTACCTAAAATTTTGTAATAACTTAACCCTATTTCCCTGTTTTATGGAAAATGACTATGGCAACCCTACATCAGGGCCAAACCAGGATAGTGATAAACCACAGTAGCACAAAGACTTAAATCACCTGTTGCAATTCTGTGTATGTTCACATAACAAAACAACTCTTTAAGATGGATGTTATTTTATGCATGTAAGCAGCAAAGCTTTAATAGCTAATATATTAATAACATTGTTATTTTAAGAACAAAAAAACAGAAAAGAATAAAACCTTGCATCGTGCTTGTTTCTGCAAAGAAGATACATTGTTTCTCAATGTTTCTAAGCCAGCATTTATTTGTTGCTCTTCTTTCTTTCGTGCCAAAAGGTTATTTTTGGCTTCTTTGAGAGAATTTTTCATCTGCAAAATAATTCACACCATATTAAGAGAACAGCACTTTCTTCCGTCACAATTCATTATGAAGTAAAATACAAGTAGTGGTGCTACATTGTACCAGCTTACTATTATTTTTAACTTATGTAAAATAATAATAATAATATCACAACTTATAACTATCAATATTTCAACCTTATCAGAAAGGGAACAATGATGTATGAAATGTGACAAAAAGAACGAATTTAAACAAAAAAAATAGTGATAGCTCAGACAAAATGATTTAACGTTCTCATCAACAAGGTAATTTTTTAGTCTATTTGACAGTTTTAAATTTTATTTTGACTGAATCAAGGCAAGAAACATCACCAGGTTGTGAACATGACCAGTGAATTTAAAGAACAAGCATAAAACTTTGTAAACATGGACACTAGTGATGATACAAATAGGCTGATGTAGAATTATATGGTACCTGAAGCTTAACTCTGTCAATAATTTAGAAAAATTGTCTGAAACTGAAACATTCTCAGTACAAATTAATTGCTAGGAGTTACTGTTTCTCATTTCAATACAACATATTAAAACATGCACAGCACATTAAAACATATTATACTGGACATTAAAACTGGATCCAAAAACTACATAAAACCTACAAACAATTAATATACCTCCTGAACAAGAGTGTACTGTTCTCGGTATACCACCCAAGCTCGTTGTTGCTTAAAAAATTCGATTTTTTCCATGAAATGGGCTTTCTTCTTCATCATTTCAACAGCTGTTTGAAGACTGAAAAATAGTCCTTGTTAAAGGTAAAATGTTGAAGTTATTTACTACACATATTTATGCACTAACTAAGCAAGAGAAAAGAATACTGTTTTCACTTTATGCTGCTTCTGAAAAAATTGCTACTCAGGCACAATTATCTATACTATACAAATACTATGATTCAACATAGCATCTCAATTACACAAATACAAATCCACTTATCAGTAATGCAAAACTTACAAATTCCCTCTTTGATGATTATTCTGGGGATCTAAAATTAATTCTGGAAATGGGAGATTTGCGCTAATCTTTAAAGAATCAAGTTTAATTGGAAGTGTGCAACTGCTGATTTTAATAATTAACAAACCATGAAAATGCACTCAGAAAACCAATATTGCTTTATTCATCTCAAGTTTGGTCACCCTTGTATCAGATTCATATTACTGAGCTGGAATTGTTGCTCAACTACTATATTACTTATAAGCTGAATTTACCAACTCCTAAGTGTTTTTATTTATTTATTTTATTTGTTGGGTCTACTTCGACGCAACGCCCCTTCCAAGCCCCTTGGAGGGGGGCATTGAGCGCTTTGCGCTTCTCGGAGTAATCCTTCCATTACTGCGCTTGTTTATGGAGTAATCCTCCGTTAACATTGTCTGTCGCGTCTCGTCGTAGTCGGTTGTCAAGAGGACTGCCAGGTAGCATCTCTGTGTACGCGCCTCCTACCGCGCATTCCTGCGTCACTACCCAGCGGCCAGAATTAGGAAGGAATAAGGATAGGGGTAGGGTTTAGGACACTTCACAGGAGTTGGACTAGCCCTTGTGAAGCAGCCGAACTCGTTTTGTTGAAACAAATTTCACATGAGATTCGACGGGAATCGAACCCAAATCTCAGTGGTGAAAGGCTTGCGACTTTGCAATGAGCCACGAGTTCAGCTCAAGTTTTAGTCATGATTACAATCAAGTTGCTACATTAGTGAATTTAAGCTGTTTAAGCTTTTATAGATTCTTTTGATTTGCTTTTCCTTTACAACTTGATTATTAATAATTTAAATTTTGAATTATTTATACAATGTAATCACACCCTTGTAAGTGACTTGCACTCAAATATGAATACTTAGTTTAATATTTCATTGGTTCATAGCAACTAAACATACGTGCAAAATGTGCCAATTAGCAAATACAGCGAAACCTCTATTTTACGCCACTCTAGGACTAGTCAAAAAAAGTGTAAAATCGAGGAAAAAGGAAAATTGAGGAAATTATTTTTTTGGCAGATTTTGTTCTAAAACACGTGGTAATTCTAAATATAACAAATAATACATTAAAACTTCAATTTAAAAAAATTAATAGAAACTAGTGGTGCTAAAAAAACACGTACTTTCTCACCCATACTGTGACATACCAAAATAACAAACCTTTTTATTATGGAAATGTCATTTTATTTGACATAAAATATAGGGATGCCAATAGACAATTGCGAGGGGGTCGCTATGTGACAAATAAACACCTGGCGTTAAGGATCATTTTCGTTTGGTTGAAATGACAGCAGAGGTGGAATTAGCATTGTTTTGAGAGACAAAAGAAAAAGATAAAATTCATATGCTTCCAAATTTGTAGAAGAACATTCATTTGCTTGGGCAATGTGGTGATGAGCGGGTCAGCTCCTGATATATTTTACCCAGTTGAGTCAAGACTGAAATTGATAGTTGTATAAAATTAACTATCGTTTTTTTTTATATTAGGATAGGTGTCAACCCGAGACACAAGTGAGGGAAGTCACGGATCATAATAGTATCGCTGGGAGAATTTGGAACCAGATCACGGACATTAGGTGAGGACTTTATCCAGAAGCACGATTCTGCTGCGTCGACAGAGAAGGTTCTATGGGAGGGCAATCGAATGAAGAAGCGGAGCGTGCGAAGACCCACGAATGAATAACAAGGTTTTATAACTATTGTAATATATAGAAAACTGGTCATGACCAAAGATTGATTCATTATTGATTATCATTATAAAAAAATATAATTTGTTAAGTTGAAAGAAAGCTGATTATCGTTCTTCGTTACGTGCAATCCAGCCTTTTAATAAGATTTTCAGATTCCTCGCCACTCCGTATGGATGGCAGATTGAATAATTGGTTGCAGAGTAAGTAGCAACAATTATGAACTTCAAACCCCAATTAACTGAGCTAGCACAACATAACTTTGGAAGGAGAGATATTTAAATTACAAAGGAATCATTAGGTTTCAAGTGTAACCTTTTCCTGGCACAGAAATTACATTTATCAGTAATAATTACGTTTCAAAATGTCCCTCCAAGTGGGACTTGTTTTTTAAATAGAAATACAGGGCTGGTTTCTAATTGGTACTGGTTAACATCAGACATGTTTCAGTACTTTCACGCAAAAGTACTGAAATTTTCAGAAAATTGTGCTGGCCTTATTCTTCAAAATTGTAGTTGTAGGAAGATGCTTAAAAAAGTTTGAACTTTTCCAAAAATTCGTTTTCAACGATAATGAGACCTACACCATTGTCTTTAAAGTCCTTCACACTATCCAACAACAAAATTTAATCCAAAACGATAGAGCCATTCTTTTTGAAAATTTTAAAATTGTTCGAGTGGCTTATTTAAGTACCCCCAAAAATTACAAAATTAGTTTCAAATTTGAGGGGTCGCATCATCAGCCAGATCGATAGGGGAGTATCAATTTCAGAGAATATTGGCTGAGCGGTTTATCTAGTATTCACAGATGGACAGACATTTGGTGTCAATTGAATTTTCAATATCAAGGACCCTCAAAACACACCACGTGTTAGAGGATTTCCCTCCTAAATTTAGTTACTGGATTTACCTCACTTTTTCGGTACCAGGGTCGGGCAATAAGACTGTTTCTGCTGAAAATTTGCCGCTTTTTTCCGCAGCATTACATAAATTTCTCTGTACTATGTAAGCGGTAGCGAGAAAGTAAAAGCCAGCAACTGAGTTTATCACTGGCGACAAACCAACTGAACAAACATACAAGAAACGAAACACGTCGGCGTAGTCCTGGAAAATTACTCAACCAACCAATGCAGAACATTCATGAAGATATACTCAGATTTGTAAATAGCAAAACGCATTACATTTGTATCTCCACCACTCTTCCCAAAACTGACACTGTCATTGTCAACTTTTCTTTGAGAATGTCCATCTAAATTAAGTGTCCTGTCATGCAAAAATCTTCAAATCAGGTTTTTAATACACAGTAGGGCTTCACAAGTCAGCCCCAAAATCGTGGAAAACGTAAAATCGCGGAAATGTAAAATCAAGGAAAATTATACATTACTTATATGGATGTTTTGCCAGGACTACTTATTTATATTGTAAATTCCGGAAAACGTAAAATCGAAGTTTCACTGTAATGATATTGACATGTTCTCATCTCTTCATACTTTGAAAAATATGGCAAGAAATTTATTGTTAAATGATTTTCATTGAATCATTGTTCATTAACTACACACTGCTTATTTTTATAATCTACATCCATGCGTAATGTAAATTGTATATCCTTTGTAAAAATTGTGCGATTACCTGTGACTAACCAAATAAAATGTAATTACGAAGCAAGCAAAGTAAAGGGAGTTTATGTCTATTACTGCAAAGTACAGGTGAAGAACAGATTTTCCAGGTCATCTTGAACCATTCCTCGCAGATAGTGCTGCAAAAACTATCCAGAGATGGGATCAAGAGGGAGAGAGCAAGAAAGAGGGAAGGATAGAGAGAGAGCAAGAAGAAAAGAAAAAGAGGGGGAGAGGGAGTGAGAGTACTTTAATTTGAAGAAGAATAACATAATATATTCTTTTTGTTTAATATTAACAATGCGTGAATTGCATATAATATATTCATATTTTTTTATTTTAATTCCCTCCTCCCATTTTTGTTCTCCAGGATCCGGAATGCCTGGTGCTTAATTGTTAATTATTAATTTATAATGCAATAACAAGTAATTTCTAATTAAAAAGAAATTTCCTTTTGTTTGAACACTGCCATTCTTCGTGGTTGCCAGTTTAATTATTCTCTCCTGTAAAAACCAGTTGTACAAACATGGATAAATTTTATCAAGCTGTAAGCACTTAAATCAGTTGTACAAACTCTTGAGACATGGGCTAACTAAAAGATAATGAGGTGTTAAGTTATTCTGTGATCTCACACATAGTTAACAGGTGGTTAAGAGTGTGTTAATCTTACACCACCAATTACCAGATAAGTAATAAGTAATAGCAAAACTGAAGCACATCATGATTGAAATTCTGGATATTTATTTTCTTATGAGAGTGAAGAACAAGAAATACTTCAAATATATTTCAAAAGTCGAACGTTGAGGAGAGCAAGGAGGAGAATACACTTTTTAAATGAACATGATGCTGATGATTTTTTTGTAAGGTTCAGATTAAAGAAGCAACTTGAAATGTTGGTCATTCTCATCAAGATGGTGAATTTCTGAAAATTAAAATGAACCACTATATTTTACGAGTGAAAAAAATTATGCAATGCACCCAAGGACATTTTAACAAAATTTTCAGTTTAACCCAGAGTTAATCAATACTTGGGGGTTCCTAACCACAAATTTATCCTTCGATTGTACAACCAGCCCTTACATGTACAGACTGTGCAGGGGTAGGGTTACGTACTTCGAGGGCATAAGAGCAGTATCAAGTATATCAATCATGAAAAATAGTGAGATATAGAGAAACATTAAACTATTCTTGAAAAGCTTATTAAACTCAAAGGTCCAAGCCAGGAGGTCATGGATTTCTACAGATCAATATTCCCATAATTGCATTGAAAACATCTAGTGTGTTCATATCACAGCACAATGAATTTACACACAAAAACACACACACTAAAAAAAAAAAAAACACATACATAGAGTATATCCTCATAAACACAAATTCCAAAGGACTGAAAGAATTGGAGGATATAATAAAAAACTGTGTGTGTGTGTGTGAGAGAGAGAGAGAGAGAGAGTGGGAGAGACAGTGTGAGATAAAGTGTGTGGGTGTGTGTGTGAGAGAGAAAGTGTGTGTGTGTGAGAAATGGTGAGGTGGTGCGTGAGTGTGTGTGCGTGGTGGTGTGGTGCGTGAGTGTGTGTGCGTGAGTGTGTGTGGCGTGAGTGTGTGTGCGTGAGAGTGTGTGCGTGAGTGTGTGAGCGTGAGCGTGTGTGTGTGTGTGTGTGTCTGAGTGGAGAGTGAGTAAGAGTGTGTCAATATACATAAGACTGAAAACCATGATAAGGTCATGATGTAATCTTACCTTCGGTTTGTAGAGATTTCTCTGTCTAATTTTGCTGATTGATCTTTCACTTTCTGTTCATATTCTCCCCTTTTCTTAGACATCTCTTTTAACTCATTGTGGTATCTTAAGAGAATTTCTGGTCCTTAAAATTGAATGAAAGTACATTTTAATGTGAATAATTTGTTTCACAATGATGTGAAGTTAAAGATGATTTTCATTCTGATTACAGCAAATTAAGTATTGGAAAATTCCTTCGTTAATGCACTTAGTTGGGAAATCCAAGAAGTCTTTTCTCAATTGAGAACAGGAATGTAATCAAGAGAATGCCACAGACAATAGGTTTGTAATAATGCATTAGAAGTCCAAGGACTCTAAGAGTTGATATTGAGTAAAGTTTGAAATAAATAGAAAAAGGAAAGAAAGAAGGAATGAAAACAGAAATAAATAATAGTTTATTTTCAAAATGTATTATTACTTCAAAAATTGAGAAAGCTATTTGCATGTTACTCTGTTACAAACAAAAATAGTCTATTCATGGTTCATCTATTAAAATATTTCCAGTCTTTCCATCAGAAATACAGGTTACCATTAAGGTTCTACCTTAGAAAGAGTAGTATGTGCAACAACCTTCTTGAACCTGGAATGACAACTGTAAAGTATACTGAAAAGAAACTTTTTTATACGTGTTTCTTTTCATCTATAATCATAATTAATCTACCTTTAAGTAACAATTCTTGTTTCTCAAGAGGGTCTTCTTTGTGAGGATTACTATTTCAAAACTGTACATACATGAGAACAAAGGTTTTGAAATCTTGTGAACAGTGATTTTCAAGACATGTGCTTGCGAGCATTTGTCATTATTCTCAATATTTCTTATTGAATTATGATAGTGTGGATACTTTCTGGGGAATTTCACCAGAACTTTATTCCAAATTTTAGATTAAATGACAATTTGCACAGAACACTGTTACTAATGTGTCTACTTAAATTAGAATTTTACTTAAGAATGTATATGGAAATAACATAACTTGTGACTAGCTTGCTATTTAAGTTATACTGAGGTGAGAGAGAGAGAGAGAGAGAGAAAGAGAGAGAGAAAGAGAGAGAGAAAGAGAGAGAAAGAGAAAGAGAGAGAAAGAAGAGAGAGAAGAAAGGAGAGAAAGAGAGAGAGAGAAAGAGAGAGAGAAAGAGAGAGAAAGAGAGAGAAGAGAGAGAGAAAGAGAGAGAGAAAGAGAGAGAGAGAAGAGAGAGAGAGAAAGAGAGAGAGAGAGAGAGAGAGAGAGAGAGAAAGAGAGAGAGAAAGAGAGAGAGAAAGAGAGAGAGAGAGAAGAGAGAGAGAGAAGAGAGAGAGAGAGAGAGAGGGGAAGAGAAAGCGAGAGTGGTGGAGAGAGGACAGAGGGGAAAGGGGGCAAGAGAAGGAGAGAGAGGGAGGGAAGAAAATGTCAAATTCTAACTATAGCACATCATTTTCAGACATGTGCCGCCACTGGGAACGAGCATATCTTTCATATTTGTCCTTTATTTCTGTGTGTGTTCATTTTGTACTCTAACCACATTACTGAAATTGATGAGAGAAAAAATTAACAGGTTAATATTGTACAGCCAATGGCCATGTTGACAAGATCAATTGGGTCCTTGGCAACAAAAATGCACTTCAAAATTTTCTTTAATAATATTGAAGTTATGCTAGTTCCCAATGGTGGCCATATCTGAAAATGGTGTGCTGCAATTTGAATTCAACTATTTTCTTCCTCTCTTTCTTCGCACATGCACGAGACAGAGACAGACAGACAGGTGAAGGAGAGGGGAAAAGTCAACTTCTAATTGCAGCACACCATTTTCAGACATATGCCACCACTAGAACTAGATTATCTTCAATAATATCGGAACAAATTTTCAAGTGCACTTTTTGTTGCCCAAGTGCCAATTTCCCAATATTGATCTCATCAATATGACTCTCATCTGTATGATATTAACTGGTTGAATTCTTTTTTGTCAATAACAGTAATCTTGTTAGTGACTAATAAACACAAAGAAATACAGGACAAAAATTATCGAAGTGCAATTAATGAAAGAACAAAAAGGAATGGACGTTGTAAACAAAATATGGTAAACACATTAATTCAAGTAAATAAATGCCTTTGCTATTTCAGGCTGGGCAAAAGATAAGTTTTGACCAAACCACACTTTAACAGGAAAAAAATTACTTTTTTTTGGTCTTAAATGCCAAAAATTGTGTCATTAGAGAAACTTATATGCTGTATTTACCCAAATATAAGTAGACTGAATAAAAGAAGATTGATGAGGCCTCCTGAGAATTTTTTAATTCTTTAATAAGTTAATTCCAAAAATAAATACATAGGTCTACCAAACTTAATGAACTTGGGTTTGCATTTTCTTGACAGTTCACAATTGATGGCTAAAGGATTTGCAGGTTATTTTTCAACTTTTATACTCAACAAGCTGGCTCTTCTAGGGCTGATCTTGTAGACCAATCACACTACATCCTCAATTCCATAGTGATAGGAGTTACTGATATTCTGCAGAATATTGAACAATAAAATTCTAAGCTTATTACCATTTGAGATCTTGGTGTTATGTTTGATTTTAGAAGGTCTTATGTGGATCATATGAATTATACTTGGATTTAGAACATGTCAAGACCTGAACTCTTTACAGATTTTGTGTATTCTGTATCTCATGCTAATGAGACTCATTCTCATGTACTTATAAGTTGTGTGGTTTCCATGCTTTTGAAAAGAACTTCCTAGGCTTGAAACAGTGCAGCATAAGTTCTTCAGATTTTCTACTTTTACTTTGTGTGTGCAGGATCCTTTGATACCTATGGTATGATTACTTTGAAATTGGGGATACCAACACGAAAATCATACAGAGAACGTTGATGTAAATTTTTTGTTGAAACTACTACATGGTAAAATTGATAGCTCCCTTTTGCTAAATGAATTGAGTTTCAAAATGCTGCAATGTAATTGCCAACCCGAGCCATAGCGACATTTTGCTTTTCGTAAGGGTTTCGAGGCACTCGCTTTTTGATTATGGCCAATGGTACCCTTATTAAACATTGCATATTGT
Source organism: Teleogryllus oceanicus (assembly GCA_964035755.1). NCBI lineage: Eukaryota > Metazoa > Arthropoda > Insecta > Orthoptera > Gryllidae > Teleogryllus > Teleogryllus oceanicus. The sequence continues at coordinate 105,041,398 of CAXIVR010000009.1, forward strand.
TGGTTTGTCAGTTTATTTACACATACTGTTTTTCTCTAAGTTATTATTTTATCTTATTTTATAATATTTTTTAGTTCATCTTATACAGTATAATCTGTCTAAGCCGAAATTGATCGGAACAAAAATTATTCTGGTTTAGGGATTTCCGTTTTATACAAGGTGATGGTTTAGGGATTTCCGTTTTATGCAAGGTGATGGTTTAGGGATTTCCGTTTCATGCAAGGTTCCGTTTTATGCATTGATGACACTTGTTATACTGATATTTCTGTCTAGAAACTCGTATCAGGACTTTGTTATAATTATAAAAATATATTAACATAACTTATTTGCAGAAGAAATCACCAATAAATGAATATTACACATACTTATTTCTGACAATTAAAAGGAAAACTTCACAACTTGTTCATGAAATAATTTTTTTCCAACATTCATCTCGAGTTTTTGCTTTTTGGTTTCCTCTCTTACTAACACATTTCCAATTATGTTTTCTAAAGTTGAAAAATTTTAATATTTAAAGTTAAAGGTTTTTTCCAAATATTGTCAAAGTGGTTGTGAAACTCCTAAACACATTACCTCACTGGCTAATGGCTGCACCAGACTTCTCGCAGGCTCTTTCAGCACACAATGCGTCACAGCCCAGGGTACTAGATCTTTCTGATACCCTCGCATGGTCTTGAGCAATGCAGCTGTGTTCAAGGGGTTACGATTGGCACCTTGGGGCCAGGAGATCGGTGAATACAAGCCAGGCCCATACACCTTCCCTATGCTCAGAGAGCCAAGAGAAACGAAATTCCCTTACAGCTATACCTTGGGATACAAATAACCCCAAGGTTGAATTCTATGCTAACAGCTAAAGCCCCTTTCCTTCACTGTGCAGCTGCCATGACTGGAATTCATATTACATGGATAGACACATTAAAAACAGACTTGCAGATGTGTTCATCAAATTCACAGAAATTCGTTTTATGAAGAGTTTTCCCCCTGTAGAACATGACAAACTGTTCTGTTTCTGTGTTGGTCAGATTCCATTTTATGCTGTGTAAAATGCCATTTAACTTCATGGACAGGAGAAATTTTCCAGTTAAGGCACGTTTCCGGCTTGTACAGGTTCCGGTTCACACAGATTTTACTGTACTTTCTAAATTCTTTACGGTCTATTTGATTTGCACTGTATTTTAGTTTTAATTTCATTCAAGGAAGTTTTATTCTGAACTGTACCTCACAAACAAATTGTGCACTAAATTATAAATAGAATTCTGATACTTTCTGGTAATTGTGATTTTTTTGTAAAGTGGACATTTCAAGTCTGTAAAGTATAATAAATAAATTAATATTCACTTCCTTCATCACCTTCACATGTACTCATACTTGTTTTTCTTTTTGGTCCTTCCACGCTGAGACACTTCCAACTTTTTACGCTCCTCTGAAAGTGTCGCGCATTAAATTCGCATTGTTCATAGTGTTGTATCAGACGTCACCTGCAAGATACTAACAGAAGGCACCTGCAGATGTCAACAGCAAGAACATTTCCTTCTGTGACCTCAGATTTTACATCCGTTTTGTTAATGGGCTCTGTTTCTTTCAACAGTTGAAACGAGATTTTGGCAGGTGTCAAAACAAGATTCCATATGATCTCATCAAACCAGCATTGTGTAATAATATTTCAGCATTCATTTTCACTTACGTTTCATTTGACACAATGTCAACGTTTGAGATTCTCTCTTTACAGGCCCATTAAAAATATCGACCTGAATTTCCAAGCAAATATGCATTGGATGCCGAGAACATCACCGCAAATATAATTATATATTGTATGACCATGTAAAATTTAAAACCCTCACTCACAAGGTTTAATGTGCAAAAAGATGACCCAGCATTTTTCGATTGAAACAGTTAAGAAAAAAAATCGTCTTATATTTGAGTAAATATGTTTTTTGTTGTTATAATAGTAAAAGCTAGGTAAAGTAAACATATTTGTGTCTATGACTTACCCACTGATTTTTCAGTACTTTCCAACAAGGTTTTAGAGTCCATTCGACTAAACTCATAAACCCTATCTTGTGGTAGAACTTGACATAAATTGGAAACTTGGATATGGAGCGTTGCCATCAGATCCTCTACCTGAAAAGGTTTTGTATATTAATAATTATCCACTATTAAGGCACCAAAATGTTGACTGTTCCTTCATAAATTTTCCATCACTGCAGGTTTTTGCTTTCAAAGGTTTTCCAAAATTATTGCTGTGCAGCAAAGAACAGGAAAGCAAGGGCACACAATAATTATGAAATTCACAAAACATTTTTGAGCATAAAACCCTTCTTTAGTTCCCATAGTTGTGTCCCGTGTGTATCAAGACTTAGTGAATTGTTTCTGTTAAACGCAGCAATGATGGGATTGGGGAGGGCAAAGAGGAGGCAATGCCCCCACCCATGATTGTGAAGCAGAGACAAAAACAGAAAAAAGAAACCATGGAACTTATTTGCCACAAACCGCAATAGAAATATCTCTTTAATGTTATAAAAGTTCAATATTCAATTTGGACAACATTAAAAAGCTCGTAATGTGCTGCTCAATGGTTTTTTTCTACCCTGCAATGGTTTAGGACTTAGCGGAGGACTTCCATGAATGAAGAATGCTTTACTGACTTTGCTATTCTGAATGCACATTAGATTAAGGATCTAAACATTGCCAACATTATTGAATATTTGCGAACAAAAGCAAAACTTAATTCTATTCTTTAAATATAATCACTTCAGCCCAGAAGTTTGGAAAAATGTCCATTTATAATGGTTACATTTTTTTATTATTATTAACGGGGCAAACAATTGTTTTTGTGCAATTTATTGTACACTTTGTTGTTGCTTTTATTGTAAGCTTTTGTGCTACAGGACATTTTGATCTAATGGTCGGCGACTGCAATGGAATTTTGACATTCACAGGGTACTCTACCTGTGTTGCACCTACACACATGGCAGCGTTTGAAGTTGTGAAATGCACAAGTCAAGGACTACGCAATCTTCAAGCATACATGTGGCACTTACACTTATTTCGATTTTCACTTGCCATTGTCATATAGAGTTGAATCAAACACTTCACTGAATACGATGCTGTATGTGAATGTGTGCTAAATGTTTGAGATAAATCTGAAAATAATGAAAAATCCCAGTTTTCAAATCAAATTCCCCGGCTTTTCCCAGTTCTTCCAGGTTTTCTCAAATTCCCACTTTTTTCACGGTATTCAAGGATTCCAGGTTTGCTGCCACCCTATTTGGTTAGACAAGTCATTGGAGTTCTAGATAGAATGCCCCTTCTTTGTTACAGTTGATTAATCTTTTGTACATTTTACTTGCGTATCTCACTCTTATGTTTCATCATCTTTTGTATTATTCTTTTTTGTGTTATTTTGTATACTTCAAGAGAGTTGCTCTTGTTTATAAATTAGATAAATAAAGTACATCCAATAAATGTTACAACTGTGCGTAACTCAGAAATGATATTTCTAAGGTCCATTCACTGTAACTTTTCTCAGCATGTAAACAAATGCACTTGTTCACTCATTCTCATTTGCTGATGGACACCGCACTCGTTTTCAGGGCATCATGCGGTATGCAAGTCAGGATCCTTTCAAAATTGATTTACTTCTTGACTCTCTACACAAACAAAGTAGCAGTCCTCTTCTGACTTGACAGTGAAATCAGACACCAAGTGTAACCCTAATGGCAGTGCAACTGTCAACAGTACCCTCTGAGATAACGTTTGTTTTGCCAGGCCATTGCCGCACTTCCGTGTACATGGGCTGAGGCTATCAATGTGCTTCCTATTCCATATGACACCGCAGTTTGGGTAACGGATTCTGATTAGTTGAAGTTTCATTCTTGAATGAGAAGGTTCTACAAGAGTCTTCTTAGTGAAAAGAGAGATTTGCTAATAGCGTGAAGTAAAATTGATTTTTATTACCGCATTGAATGCAATAAGTGAAGCAGTACTCGGTAGGGCAGGTTTGAAACATTTGCAGAGAAAAATTCCTCAGAAGTGGTGTGAAGAAAGTGTTTTGCATGTTTTTGAAACAACTGCAGTTAAAAATCTGACAATGACTCTGCGACAGGTGGAAGAAATGACAGGTTCAATGTCAGAAGTGTGTAGTACATTATGGGTCACTAGAGAGTTAACCACTCCTTGAAAGAAGAGTAGTGCAAAACAAGTGCAGGGCAAGTGCTGAGAATTTGTTAAATCTGCCTTTTGCATTCATGTACATACTTCTTTTTATGGGAACTGCCAACCTTAGATAAAATTCCACATGTGGTGAACAAGGATTCAGGCTTGCCTAATTTTAAATGAAAGTGTCTGTATATTCTGTTGAAATCTTTCAGCACTACCTTGAGAGAGCACATTGTAAATGTTAGTACTCTGATAATTAAGCAAATTATTTGCATGTTGTAGCTGGTATTTTGGGCATATAAAATCAAAAGTGAAAAGAGTATGGATGACAGTTCTCGCTGTGATACATGCTGGCATTTGAGTATAATCGTGACGCAAAAGGTGCAGCCAATCGGGCAGAGGGATACATATAAACTTTGTTTCCATGCAGAGAAAAGTTAGGGTGAATGGAACTTAAAATTCATTTTAATCTAGAAGCTTATGGGCTATATACTTATGTTCTCTACACTGTGATTTGTAAAAGTGTCCTTTTGGGAATTTGATTTTTTTACAGTGTAGTTCTTCGGAGTAACTTTCTCCTCTCAATAGTACAGGTAACCAGTACAGGCAGAATCTCCAAAAGGCCAGCATAAAATTGCAATTTGACAACTTGTTACTCTACGCAATTATCACATGGTCTTTAGTAATTCTGTTCGCAAATAAACGTTTGCAATAATATTCAAACATGCACATGGGCTGGCCTGTATGATGTAATTCAAAATTCAGGGCTTAGCCATTTGAAGCCATGAGAAGATATTTTCAATATTCAATGTACTCCCTGTATTCAACTTTTCTAATTTCAATTCAATCAGAATACGAATAACAACTGTTAATTTAAATAATTTGATTACCTGTTTCTGAGTAACTCGTTCACCATTTAAGAACCATGTTGACTTATTTGCACGATTAATATTCCGCTCTATTATATAATTTCCACCAGGATTCAATAATTCCACTTCAATGTTTGCTTCTGAACAACCTGTTTTGATGTAATCTCCAACCTAAAATTAAAATAAAATAATACATTATTATAACAATTAATGTAAAGTTTTAGTTCTACAAAGAGAAATGGTTTGGTTGACCAACAAATATTTAATGTGTAAAAAGGTGCATGAAGATGAGCATTACAATTTTGGGCAGCACATTACAAAACGTTCGTCATCACTCTCATTTTTTTTCGCAAAAGACGATAGCCGTTTTTAAGAATGAGCAAGATCACAACCATGCAATAACACATATCAGGAGTGCAGAGCACGTGGAGGGCTGCAGAGTATCCAGTTGGACGAAGCACTAAAGAAATCAACAATAGCAACAATTATAGAAATCTGTTTGAAAACTGATGACTCACACTGGGAAGTTTATAAAGCTTTTAGCCTTCTAATATCAGGTGATCAGTTTAAAATGCAACCCAGAGCAGGGAGAGCGAATTGCACTGGCAACTATGTTTGAGCGGGTCGGATAGAGGCGAGCGGTTTCAAGCAGGTAAACTGTTGGAAAGTACACTTAATCCCTTCTTCCCTAATGCCCGAGAGAAGGAAAACAGGTGACCGACGGGGCCCCGAGTTCAAAGAGAAAGACACGCGCCTGCTTGTTTGGCATTGAAGGAAAATGGTGTTGAGAAGAACAGTGATTTATTCCTTAATTGCTTAAAAGTGAAATAAACTTGTCATGTAAAATATACTGTGGCGGCACTTTCGAATCGACGGAATTATTGTAATGAGATTATGACATTTTGAGAAACAACGGTCACTGAATGCAGCCTTTGTAAGACGCCACTCGTCCGGGGGACTTCCCTTCTCAGCGACCCGCGAAAAATTTACGACAGGCAGCTGTCTGCCTGGCCCTCGGCGCACCCTCGCCACCCCGGCGCCAGGGGCGTCCTATAAACAAAACCCCCTGACCTGCGCTCGTCCCAGAGAGAGGGTGCCTCTTAGCCGATGTTTATCATTAGAAATAACTTTCAAAATTACGAACTCTGACAGATTCCTCAGAAATTTGGAACGTAGTATACTTTGGCCAACTAAAATTATAGGAACATTGGGAGGGAGCGTTTGTCTTAAGAAGGGGTAACTCGGGGAGGGGGAGGCGAGCTCTGCGGCGCTGCGCGAAGACGCGAACAGAGGGATTGGAAAAAGACGTCAAAGTGTTAGGACGTAGATTTTGTGATAGAAAAGAGCACCACTGGTCGCGAAGTGGACCGGTGTTCTGGGAATGAGGCTGACCGCCGGGGCGATTGCTGTGCGTAAGATTGCTCAAGGGACAGTAGCAGATCTTATCCAACCGCGGTGAACAATTGTGAGCGTTCACGAACATTAATCCGACGTAATCGCGAAGCGTTACACATTTGTGTATCGGGGTCAGTCACCCACATGTGTTTGCGGCCCTCTGCTTCTGTCTGGGCCCGGCCAATATGTCACGCGAGGTATCTCGTGAACGAGCGGAGGAGACGGTCGACTCAAGACGGCGGGGGTACCATTGACCTGCCAGCCCGCCCAGGAAACTTCGCCCCCATCAGCTGTCTCCAGGCGCCCTAGAGAGGAGCCATTGACCTGCCTGCCGGCCCTTCCCAGCAGCCTGCGAGAGATCAACTCGCAATCACTATATTGTGTATGCCCTAGACCTACGCAATTGGGTACATAACCAAGAAATTGCTCTTCAAGCAGACTTGTAACAATTTTTAATTTTTTTATTTGTGTTAATGTCAGCGAGGCCGCGCATGGCCCAAATTATGTTTAATTTTAAGAATTTCATTTAACAAGTTGAGCTCAACGGGTAGGGTGATAGTCATTTCTTCACCCAGTTTCTGTTTTTGTCATGTAACTTCCCTGGTTTTGGACCAGAAATAAACCTGTCGTTAAATTCTGAATTATTATTGCAACATCCTTCCTCCTCCACGCATTCTCAACTTATAGAACTGGATGGCGCCCAACCGATCGAGCTCTGCCGGGCCCGTCGAACGTTCGAGAAAACGTCTGCCGGTTACATTACATTTAGGTAAAGGGTATAGCTTAATAAGGCGGTGAAAAGTGCCCCCAAATTAAATCGATAATTGCTCTATTATCCCCTGTCCAAATCCCCAAACCAAATCGATCTATGTTCCCTCGTCTCTGCAATTTCTTTCAGCCCAATACACACGATAGATGCTGAGGAAAAAAATAAAACATGCAAAACAAGTTTTCATTGTTTCTCTGCAACAGATTGCCCTAGGAGACTGAATTTTTGTGAATCTACGTCATTTTGTTTTCTCTTTCATATAAACATCGTGATTATCGATTTGGTTTAGGAGCACTTTTCACTGCCTTATTCGGCTTTTTGTGACAAAGCAGAAGCTGCAGGATAGATACATTGTTCCATGTGTAAATATCATCTTTAAATAAGATGAAAATAATAGACCTGAGGACACTGCAATATTTTGGTTTGGTTTACAAACTCTGTAAGTCATTGACTTGGGGGTATGTATGACTGTATGTATGTATGACTGTATGTATGACGTATGTATGTATGTATGACTGTAGTATGTAGTATGTATGTATGATGTATGTATGTATGTATGACAGTATTATTGAGATATACAAAATTTTCTCTACATTAATATCTGCCAAAGATCTTAGCGTCCGGCTTGCTGGGTCAATGGGTCACGATATATTATAATCCTTATTACCTTTATAATGGATTATAGGATCCGCCGACTATACAGCGCAGCTGGGAATCTGAAATAGAATGATTCTATTCCTAGTTCATTTCTGTTTGGATTGACTAAATGAAATATCACTTTCTTTTCTAAAGAACAAAATTTAACAAAGTTTATTTTTACCTTTTTAGCAAACCATTTAGTGAATTTATGTTATGCGTTTGATCAAGATATCTTTGAATTTACAATTTTATACCGCGGTTAACTTATCTCTTCTTCGTTAATGTCCCTCGTAGACTTCTCAGTCGAAATATCTTGCGAGCTTGCCGTAGTCCAAAGTCCCAAGAAATCCTCTTCTGATTCTTCGTTGATGTCCCTCGTAGACTCTCAGTCGAAATATCTTGCGAGCTTGCCGTAGTCCAAAGTCCCAAGAAATCCTCTTCTGATTCTTCGTTGATGTCCCTCGTAGACTTCTCAGTCGAAATATCTTGCGAGCTTGCCGTAGTCCAAAGTCCCAAGAAATCCTCTTCTGCCCCTATCCAAGCTGGTCTCAAACTATCAAAATTATCAGTCCCGATTACGTCCTATGACATAGTCCCGAACTCGATTACCACTCCCGACAAAGTTCCAATTTATACATCAATATTACTTCCACATGAAAATATCTGCAATATCATTCACTGTCCTTAAAATTTCACTGATAACCCGATTCTGACTATCTGTATTATATTCGTTCCCTCTCACGAACCTACGATCAGTTCAGAAGCGCGATGCCGGTCAGAATGAAATCTTCCTGCATGATTCACCCTCGAAGACTTCGTATTAAACTACCTTCCTCTTTTTCATAACATTTGACCGTCCTTCTCTCACCCAGCCAATCCATACGTTCGTTATATTTTGGTGTAGCTGACCTTTCGATCGTCTAAACTTCTTCGCCCAATCCCAAATTTTCTACTTTCGGCATCCAGACACCTCTTAATGCCTTTACAAAAAACAAAAACTACATTGTTTATTCACGGTCGTTAAGCCCGTGCTCACGTGATATTTGCTAATGCATGTTCCACCATATAGTCTACAAATAAATGTTAGTTTATTTTCATGTGACATATCGGTATGTCACAGTACGTATGTATGACAGTATGTATGTATGACAGTATGTTGTATGATTGTATGTATGAATGATTGTAATTATACCATATAGTCTACAAATAAATGTTAGTTTATTTGATGTATATTGTATGTATGTATGATTGTATGACTGTAGTATGTATGTATGACTATGATGTATGTATGATTGTGTATGTTGAATGTATGTATGATGTATGAATGTATGTATGATGTATGAGACTGCATACGACTGACTGCATGACTGACGCGACTGGCATGACTGACTGCATGACTGACTGCATGACTGACTGCATGACTGACTGCGTGACTGACTGCATGACTGACTGCATGACTGACTGCATGACTGACTGCATGACTGACTGCATGACTGACTGCATGACTGACTGCATGACTGACTGCATGACTGACTGCATGACTGACTGCATGACTGACTGCATGAATGACTGCATGAATGACTGCATGAATGACTGCATGAATGACTGTATGAATGACTGTATGAATGTATGTATGACTATGTTTTTTTTTCTTTTACGAGGGTAGGTGGAAATCTTCAAAAGACACCACGCGGCCCGTACCACATGATAGTGTGAGATTTCTACCCACTAAAACCAACCTCCCTTCTCCTCCATCCTCCCCGCGGAACCGCCGTTAGGCATTACATCACGGGGAGTGGATTAGAGTGGCTTAGTCACAAGCCACTTCTCTTCGTCAAAACGTAGGAAGTATCAAACGAGGTTCAATCGACTTCCCTTCTTTCCCTTTCTATTCTCCTGAGCTCAGCTATTATGGTCTGCGCATATGAGCTCACCGCATCCCAGTTGGTTTCTGAGGCGAGCATGCACCCAACCATTGCTTCGGGTGTCAGCGGGTCGATCCCGAGTATACTCATAACGTGCCGTCGCTCCAGATGGTATCGCGGGCACTGGAAGAACACATGCTCGGCGTCTTCGACAGCAGGTTCACATAGTGGACAGAACGGGGTATCCTCCAGCTTGAACCTGTGGAGATATGCCAGAAAGCATCGGTGTCCAGACAACAGCTGAGTCAAGAAGAAATTTACTTCGCCGTGTTTACGGTTGATCCACGGTGCAATGGAGGGAATCATGCGGTACGTCCATCTTCCTTTAATGGACTTGTCCCATCGATCCTGCCATTCGAGCAGTTTGTCGAGCAGTCTGGGTTCTCCCCCGCAATGCTGATAATCGTACACTGACGTCATCCCTCGGATGTAACTATTTATCGACATGAGTTGGCCCATACTGGGGCTCCATAGAGCAAGACGGACCTCACAACCAAGGCCAGAAGCTTCCGTTTCTCCTGACAGGGCCCTATGTTTGGCATTAGTCTCGACAATGCTGCATTAATTACCGCAGCTTTATTGCTGGCGTACTTCAGGTGGTCAGCAAATGTCAGACGGGCGTCAATCATGAGACCAAGATATTTGATCGACGGCTGTGATGCAATATGGTGGTCTCCGACTTTGATAGTGATGATTTCTCTCTTTTTCCTGCTAGTGACTAGAATAACCTCAGTCTTGTGCTCAGCTAACTGCAGCCCTGAGGACTTCAACCACTGACTAACAATAGCGATCGCTTCGTTGCAAATATACACAATTTCCTCAATGTACTTTGCAACGGCGACGATAGCAATGTCGTCCGCGAAACCAATAATACTGGTTCCTTTTGGGAGGGGAAGCCGAAGAACCTCGTCATACATCACATTCCATAATGGTGGACCCAATACCGACCCTGGCGGGACACCAGCCGTGATATTATGTACCTTCGGCCCATTATTTGTATTGTAAATCAGGGCTCTATTACTCAGGTACTCGGCCACAATCTTCAAGAACGTTGGCACATTCAATCTGCGGAGAGCTTGGTGAATATTACTCCACCTGGCCGAGTTGAATGCATTTTTAATACCTAACGTAACGACAGCACAGTACTGTTTTGGGCCTCTCTTCCATCTACTTCCTCCAATTGCTTGTCGGGCGGTGTTAATGACAAGCTGGACTGCGTCAACAGTCGAGCGGGCTCTGCGGAAACCATACTGATTTTCTGAAAGGTCTCCTCCCTCCTCCACAGCTTTCTCTAGTCTGGTACTAATAATTCTCTCCAGTATGTATGACTATGTATGTATGACTATGTATGTATGACTATGTATGTACTATGTATGTACTATGTATGTACTATGTATGTACTATGTATGTATTATGTATGTATTTATTGTGTTTTTTACAAGGACAGGGGAAAATCTTCCGAAATCACTGCGGAGCCCGCACTCAGCAGCATGTGGGATTCACAGCTAGCCTGTGCCTATCCACTAAAACCCCCCGCCGTCGGGCCTTGCATCACTGGAGGGGCAGTTGGGCTTATTGCTCTATGCCAACTAACGTCGAAATTGTTGTTCTACCCGAAGCTTCTTTAGAACTTTTGCAGCATAGGTGGCTACTGCACTCCAATTCTCTTTGGACACCAGCATCCTAGTGACGATGGTATCAGGAGTCACAACCTGCAGGAGAAGTCGGTGGAGTTCTTCCCTCTCCTCAACAAAGTGTGGACAGTGAAAGAACACATGCTCCTCATCTTCAACCAATGGATTATAGGTTGGGCATGAGGAGTCATCATCCAACAGGAAATGGAGTTGGTATGCGTGGCAACACCTGTGCTCCGTTAACAACTAGGTCAAATAATGATCCACATCTCCATGTTTCCTTTGGGTCCACTTCCCTACATCAGGAATAAGACGAAATGTCCATCTACCGGTGGATGATAGAGTCCATAACCCTTGCCACTGAGCCATTGTCACCTCCCTGTCTTCCTTCATGATGACACTATTTGCAGCTCCCTCTCGCTTACGTCTGTACAGCCTCGCCCTTTCTTGTGCCATGAGATCTATTGGGGGCATGTCGGCTATCACATGCACAGAGTGCCATACGAAACCATGTGAAACGCTTGGGCCATCCTCAAGGCGGACCTTCTGTGCACTGACTTTGCACTGCAGGCATCCGACTGGATCCTAAAGGCATCAGCCTGAATGGGGGCTGCGCAGAGCAGCATAGAGTTAACTGCGCTTGACAGTAGCCTCCAACTACTTTGCCTTGGACCCCTGACGTTAGGCATAATTCATGCCAAGGCGGAGGCTATGCGAGACACTTTCTCGCAGACTCTACGCAAGTGCTTGTCAAAATGCAGTCTCGCATCAATCTAGACTCCTAAGTATCTTAGAGACTGCTCGGAGGCTATTTTACTATTCTCCTATTTTTTCACTAAATTCCTGAGTGATTGTATCGAAAATTTGATTAATTAACACTTTCTTTTGTTACAAGTATAAAAAGACATTTCTATAAAAACATTAAAAAGTTGGCAATATGAAATTTTGCATTCGCTGAAAATCGTTCACCCCAAACCAACAAGAGGCATTGAAAGGTACCAAGACTGCATTACAATATTTAGAGACAGAGGACCATGCAGAATCAAGTAAGGAGAGACCACGAACTCTGCAGAAAGATCTAATAAAAAATGTACGAAGCACACAATTGAAAAGAATTGATTTTTTACGTACAAATAAATATATTGAAATTTTTAGTTCGTGCTGTTAATGAATTTTGCTGTAAATTAATAAAATCAATTATTACGGAGAAATTCTATTTAATTTTGACATCATCGGATATAGTGAACCTCAGTTATAGTGAACCATACATTTTAGTCCCCAGAAGTTCACTATAATCAGAGTCGACTGTACCATGTAAAATACGGATTCGTAACAATAACTACAAAAAACTAACACTATCATGCAAAAATAATTATATTTATGGAAGAAAGTGCGGAAAATGGCCATCTTGCGTTGATAATGGATTTTGTTTCTTCTCTTGCACCTAATCACTGCCGTCAATTATATGCAGCACAGCATTGTATGCTTCAAAGACGTAAATAAGACACAGACCACCAAATCAAAGTGATTTCCTTATTGCAATAATTAATATTTGTTCACAAAATATATATATATATACCACAAGACAGATTGCCAAGTTAAGAGTTAATACTAATAGACCAAGTAAAATAGTACTTACATGGGCAGCACGTCCAATGTCATGCGGCTTTCCACACAAACCCAGCATAATTCCCGAAATAAGACTGGATTTTCCACAACCATTGGGAGCAATAATTACATTTACATTCCTTCCCGGTTTCATTTCAATATCAGTAAAAACCCTGGTAATCACACAGCTGAATTATAAAGATATATAGACACACCAAAGAGATATACAAGATTTTTCAGATTTCTAAACAGACCATTGAGAATATACATCTATCTAGACATGCACAAATAATAATTCACATTGTGAATATCTCCTACAAACATGTATGATACAATTATATCGTATACTTTATCCTTCATACAAATGTGACAGCACATCTATTTAAAAATGAAAATCAGAAAGGTTTGAAATGAGTACTTTAACTAACTTATGATACAATATAGCAACGGCTTCTTAAAACATTCAACCTCTCATACAGATGTGAGAGATGGCTGAAATTCTTTGCATGATTTGATACCAATAGTCTTGTGTTATAGCAAATTGGGCAAAAATGTTATTATGCAAGGCAAATTAACGAAATGTTAATAAAGCAATGTGGGCTTTTACAGCCAGCCAGATTCACAATTAGAATTGGAAATCATATTTCCACTAGACCAGGACGGATACTTCGTCCACAACCACTCTGCCACTGATGAAGTCTACCGACAAAACATCTGGAAGTATGATTTCCACTAGACCACGGCCATCCAGCCCGGAAGATAATTCTAATTGTAACAACTGGTTAAAAACAAAACTAATTACAATAAATAACAAATATGATGTACGGACTAGGTGTAACAAGTCAAGTATTATAGGCTTAGGCATTGCCTAGGCACTTAGGATTGGCTCTCCAGAATTTTTCTAAACATAAGTAATGTTAGTTCATACACATGTAAAATATTTTATTGCTGAATTTTTGAACTGCAAAGTTTACAATTTATTATCACATTCATTTTGAATACATTTTGTCAATACATAAGTGAAATTCACAAAGTCCATTTTCAAAGCTCACATCACAAAGTCCACTTATTCGATTACTGTAATCACTAAAATTTTGGAGTTTGGTTATATTAGCCATGCTTGTTTACTTGAACCTTCATTACTAGATGCAAAGAGCAGTGAGCGAGTTGATTACTTCAAGAACAGAACCATTATATCATATCTGTAGCTCGTTTTCTGATACAAAGTAGTCTCTATATATGAGAGCAAACATTTCTGGTTATCAAATTTTGACAATGCTGGTTGCTATCTCTTATTCATAATTTAACAAGCCAATGATAGTAAAGAAATGGGGTTAGGTATTCCAGGGCTCAAGAAAACGTGAGCATGTACAGTAAAACTTGCTCTATGTGGAACATATGAGGAAATCTAACATGAACATAAGTTTCTGAAAGGCATTATTACATGTGTTTGTCACAGAAAACCAATCTAGCAAGCTTTTCCGTAATTTAACAAACAGTAACTTGATTTATTTCGAAATAGTTTTTCGACTTTCCTAAATAATACGTATAATATTTCAATATCATGTAGGGACACGTAATTTGATCATGCTTATGGCCCTATCCTTCATGACACTAGAATTACTCTTTTTTACTTACATGAAATGCCTCAAACGGACTCGGACAATGATGCCTCTCATTTTGCCTTAATTGCAATAAACACCCACAAGTTTCAATGTTTTGTTTACACCGTTCTTCGCAGGAAAAACTGCTGGCATTCCTAATTAGGAAACAACACAGAAAGATATTATAACATCACAAACGAAGTTTTTGAGAAAATGTCCAATTCAGATCTACCTTTCACTATGTTTACATGAAAATATCGTTGGACAAAACCTAGTCAAAACTTCGAAATGATCTAAACGCGGCAAGTACTCAGCTGCCATGCGGAAAACGCGGCAAAATCAGACAAAGCACTTCTATAATATACTTGGGTTTTCGTAACGTGGCGCGTGAGGGACTTGTGGTTACGATGGAATATGGCACGACGTTTAGCGTCTTTCTCGGTCGTGCCGCTCGGTGTTGCTTAATCTGCAGCACTGCCTGATACGGTCGCTATCATGCGACATCTGGCAGAACGATTGAGAAAAATACAATAAGGCGAGCCATATTTCATTGTGAAGACAAGTTCCTCATGCGCCACTTTATGAGAACCCAAGTATACATACAGAAGATGGGTAACAACAAATGAGCATCTCACTGCATCTGATCACTGTTCAAAAGAAGATAAAACAATTTCAAGAGTGTCATTCATTTTAATATTAAGAAATCGTAACATTACTCAAATGGAAAACCTCTCGAATTAAGAATTCAGATATGAATTTACCTAGGGTTATCAGGGACGGCATTGTAATTGTAGGAAGACGTCAAACATAATTTGAACTAAATATGAAGAAGAAGAAAAAAGAAAAAAAATCGTCCGATTTAGATGGATTCCCGGATTCTTTGTTAAAGACCTGTGCGTATGCCATTAACCGTTAACTCATTTAATTCATCGTTATGCACCGGAACGTTTCCAAATATTTTCAAAACAGCTAAAATTAAGCCGCCCTTCAAAAATGGCAATAAAAAGAAATTCAAAATTATCAGCCCATTTCTCATCTACCAGTTTTTTTAAAAATATTAGAGAGACATTTTTACGTACGAATGGAAACCTTTCTCAGTAAACAGGACGCGCTTTCAGATTGCCAACATGGATTTAGAAAATCAAAATCAACGGAAACAGCTATATTTTCTTATCTTAAAGATGTCGCCTCATCATTGGATCAAAACGAGGCACCTATTGGATTATTTTTAGATCTCTCAAAAGCTTTTGACGTCATTGATAATGACATTTTACTTTGAAAATTACCTTCATATGGAGTCCGTGGTATTGCTCTAGATGGGTTATGTTCGTACCTTAAACAACGATCTCAGAGAGTGGAAATACCTTATTGGAATGATGGAACATCACGTGCGCACCTTTGCGACTCTTTGCTCATTGCACGTGGAGTTCCCCAAGGATCGATTTTAGGCTTATTCTGTTCCTACTTTACGTAAACGATAACCCTCGACGATTCGAAACGGAAGAATAGTTCTCTTTGCGGATGATACGAACATCCTTTGCAATAAAGAAACCGTAAATAGTACAATATCAGATGTTTCAAATTGGTTCCGAAATAACAAATTAATAGTAAACGAAAAGAAAACGGTTTTAATGCAGTTTTCCATTTCGAAGAAACAATTCTGTGCTCCACTGACTGATGTTAAGGCAACAAAATGTTTAGGTCTCTCAATTCAGTCAAACCTCAAATGGAACGTCCATTTAAATGAATTGAACACAAAATTAAGTTCATTATGCTACGCGTTCAGAATTCTTGCAAATTCAGTCAGCCTTCATACTGCTCGTTGTGTATATTTCATGAATGTTCATTCCTGCCTGAGATATGGCATAATATTCTGGGGAAATACATCTTATATCTCCCAGACTTTTAGATTACAAAAACGAATTGTACGAATAATAACCAAATCCCACCCACGTGATTCTTGTAAGCCTCTCTTCATTAATACAGGAATTTTACCATTACCTTGTCTGTTGATTTACGAATCAGTGGTTTTTGTATAAAACGACTTGCTTAAGGGCGGGAATATATTTTCAGAAAACGCCGATATCTATTACTATAACACTCGACATAGAAACCATATTCATCAGGTGACTGTATCAACAGCTCAATACAAAAAAATTACATACAATACATGTACATTATTTTATAAGTTTTATTAAGTAAGTAAGTAAGTAAGTAGGTAGGTAAGTAAGTAAGTAAATAAATAAATAAACTTTTTTGAAAAAGTGGCAGCTCTTCGGATAGGCAAGGTAGGCACTGCCTACAAGAGTATATTCGTATGTATAGTTAAATATTAGTAGCAGTAGTTACACAAGTATGTACTAGTTAAATACATTTCATAATGATAAAAAAAATAAATTGCCTCTAACAATGTTAACATGGTGCGAGTATTATTAATCTGGAAATGCATAAAGAACCAGAATCCGGGAATTCATCTAAATCGGACGATTTTTTTTTCTTCTTCATATAAAGTTCAAATTATGTTTGACGTCTTCCTCCAATTACAATGCCGTCCCTGGTAACCCTAGGTAAATTCATATCTGAATTCTTAATTCGAGATGTTTTCCATTTGAGTAATGTTACGTTTCTTAATATTAAAATGAATGACACTCTTGAAAATGTTTTATCTTCCTTTGATCAGTGATCAGATGCAGTGAGATGCTCATTTGTTGTTACCCATCTTCTGTATGTATATTTGGGTTCTCATCGTGGCACGTACCATATTACCATTTGAAGTTTTTTCTAATAGCCCGAACGGCGTACGCCATGATATCTGTCTCGTCTCTTTCTGCAGTCATACGCCCGCCAGTGGTGGATTTAGGCATGGGGACTGTGGGCATTGGCCCCAAGGCGGCATATTTTCTTTAATCCAAAAGTTATTTTTATTCGAAAAATTATTTATTGATAAGAATGAATTGTCAGTGTTTATTCAAGAATTGGTTGAAATAACGCCATACATTCTTTGTATAGTATGTATTCACAATTTTTTTAAATTTATTGTGATTTTTTATAATGTTAAAAACACTTATTTTATCTTAATATATGTTCTAGTTTTTATTAATTTTTAATTTTATTTATATTAATTATTAAATTTTTATTTTAGTTGACATATTGTTTTAAGGCCTGATGATGGAGGCACAACTGGACCTCTGAAACGTTGCCACGCTGTTTCTTGTTTCAAGATACTATTGTAATGTAAAAATCATAAATGTATTTGTCACAGTCTATAAAAAGTAATTATTGGAACTTTTATTAAGAAAAAAATATTATTATTAATTGAATAAATGATTTAGAAATTATTGAAACTTTATTTCTTTATTGAAAATTAAAGAATAGACCCTAGTGACGCTAAAACATCACATACTTTCTCGCCCTTAGTAACGGTTATGTAATACTATTTTTACTGCAATTTGTGTCTGAATTAACACATTTCAGTCATAAATGTTTCTTTCATATTACATTTAAATTGTATTTTTAAGAGAGAAAACTTAATCGAGCTAATTTAAATGAAAGTTTGCGGATTACTTGAAAGAAAATACATCAATACTCGGGCGAAAATCCGTGTTGTGGTGGTCTGTAGAGCAGCTGTGCACTAAGTATGTTTTTCATCTGGTGCACTACTCGTGTTCGTACTGTACAGTCCATATCTCTTGAACATGTTGCACACAGTCCCTAACGTACGTGTGCCCTCGGCTGTCAAATGGTTTGGCGCCCTTTTAATTTGCTTTTTTTAAACATTAAAGCTATTTATAATATTTTGAATAAAAAATTGTTGTATGATATTTGTGACCGACGCAAATATTATGTGCATATAAAAAATTGATTATACATATACGTGTAAGTAATTCTCACCACGACATTGATTTATTAAATATAGGATATTTTTGTATTAATTTCATCTGTATATATCAATGGAATATATCAATCATTTCATCTGAATATACCAATCACAAAATTAAACATCATATGCTTCACAAAAAAATTTCAGCACGATGTTTATTTACGAAACTTCTTCTAACGAAATCCTCAGAATAGTCAGTAAATTAAAAAATAAATATTCATCAGGTTTAGATGAATTTCCAGATTGTTTATTAAAAACGTGTGCACCTACCTTTATACACCCATTAACTCACATTTTCAATGCTTCCTTGTGCACAGGAATATTTCCAGATACTTTCAAAACAGCAAAAATTAACCTTTTTGGGAAAAATTTATTTCAAATAGTTTACGATGAAACTATCTAACAAAAAGGAAATTTAAAAGTACCGGCCAATTTCTCTTTTGTCAGTTTTCTCAAAAATATTAGAGAGGCTTTTGTATACGCGAATGGAAACCTTTCTCAGGAAAAACGAAGCGCTTTCAGACTCACAACACGGTTTCAGGAAATCAAAATCTACGGAAACTGCCATTTTTTCTTTCCTTAAAATATTGCTTCATCAATGGACAAAAATGAAGAACCCATTGGGATATTTTTAGATCTTTCGAAAGCTTTTGACGTTATTAACCATAACATCTTGCTCTCAAAATTACCTTCTTATGGAATTCGTGGTATTGCCCTAGATTGGATAACCTCGTACCTTAAACATCGATCTCAAAGAGTAGAAATACCGTACTGGCACGAAAGGACATTATTTACTTATCTCTCCAATTCTTTGCCAATTGAACATGGGGTCCCACAAGGTTCGATCTTAGGTCCTATCCTCTTTCTGTTGTACGTAAACGATATGCCCTCATCTATTAAAAATGGAAGAAGTTCTGTTTGCCGATGACACGAAAGTTTTTTGCAAAAAAGAAACAATAAATAGTACACTTTCAGAAGTTTCAAATAACAATAATATTTTTAATAACAAATTAATAGTTAACGAAGGAATAAACTGTCTCAATGCAATTTTGCGTTTCAACTCGGCAATCGTATGCTCTATTGAACATGAACAATATGCAATTAGCTATGTTAAGGTAACAACATTTCTAGGTCTCTCAATTCAATCAAACCACAAATGGAATGTACATATAAAAAATTAAACACTAAATTAAGCTCATTATGTTATGCATTCAGAATTCTTTCTATTCTGTCAGCCTTCATGCAGCTCGTTGCGTGTATTTTGCAAATGTACATTCCCGCCTGAGATATGGCATAATATTCTGGGGAAGCTCATCCTTTAGTTCCCAGACATTTAGATTGCAAAAGAAAATTATCCGAATAATGAAAAAATCCCATCCACGTGATCCTTGCAAGCCTCTTTTCATTGAGCTTGGAATCTTACCATTACCTTGCCTATTTATTTATGAGTCTGTAGTATTTGTCAAAACTGACTTACTTACGTGGGAACTTATTTTCATGTAATACTGATATTTATAGTTACAACACTCGACGTAGAATATGTTCATCAAGTGTCAGTATCAACATCTCACTACAAGAAATCCACATACAATACATGTACGTCACTTTACAACGCATTGCCAGATGAAATTAAACAATTAAAACACAAATTTAAGTTAAAAGTAAAATCTTTTTTGCTGCAAAACTGTTTCTATACAATTAGAGACTATACTGATCGTCAAAAAGAAACATAATGTTTACTTTAACAATTTTTTCATTGTATAATTTTAAAAAATACAACCAATAAATAGGTCATACTCGATCGGGTTTTTGTCCAGTTTCCCTGATCCATTGGCAAATGCTGAGATGGCCCCTTGATTTGCTTCTGGACGTAAATGTAGTCTCACTATGCGCCCGTTTTGTTGAACTTTTCTTTTGCTTGTAGTGGTAGTAGAGCTTAGGGTGAGTTTCTATTTTGTTAACAATACAGAAAACCAAATCTGTTTGTTCCTTTACCGTTAAAAATAAGTTTTCTATAATTTGGCGACGAAAATATCTAGTTTTTGAAATGTTAATCTCTCGCTTTTTTAAATTTGTTGTTGTTGTTATTATAATTCATTTTTCAACTATTAATAGTTAAATTGTTGGGAAGGGGTTCTGCAACTCAAGAAAGCGTGCGTAGATTTTCTCCCCCATACGTCACATACAGTTTTTTGACTGTTTTTGACTAAATAAATAAATTGATATATTTGATTAACAAACTCTTTCTTTTGTTACAAATATGGAAAGAAAATGGAATGTTTCTATAAAAAACATTGAAAAGTTCGCCTTATGAAATTTTGAATCTGCTGACATTCGTTCGCCCCCAAAAATTGCGCGCCCCAGGCTGCAGCCTACTCAGCCTGTTCGGTAATCTGACACTGCCTGCACACATCCACTTCTGTGTTTGTGGCATTTGCCTGACACTCAAGATACATTTCAATGTCGCACACATTTCGTACATTCGTACATTCGCTGTTGAAATATCCTGCTTACTGTACAAGTTCTTTACACATTTATTTCAAAAACACGTTTATTTCTTTATGTACATCACGTAACTTGTACTTCATGAAGTAGTGCATGTGTGAACACGCAACGAGATCCAGGAACACGTATGTTTTATTTAAAGTGACTGGTGAATGGTACAGTTGCATGCATTCCAGGTAAGCTAGGAATTTTTAAATTACTTGAAGCTTTAACATCTACAAAATGGATCCAGAATATTTAGATAATATTTATGCCATAAATTTATTAAATACTTCATTAAAAATATAAAATATCAAATAATTACAAAGTTATTGGGGTTGTTGTCTTCATTATTTGTAGCAAGTTTTCGATTTTTTAACATTCTTTGAAATAACATTTCATCGTTAAATATTAATATTGAAGTCATGTAATAAATCACGACATTTTACACAAATATTTCAAAAATATATTAATACTTTTCTGAACATTAGTTCAATCGGAATCAAACTTTTACAATAATCTGTTATCATATTATGTCAGATGTCATTTTAATGAAATGTCAAATTCGTCCGAGCGTTTTTTTTAATTCGTTGCGCCCTTAATTCAACTCATCGACGCAACGCGTCTCTTCGCCCCTCTTACTTCACGCGCCCCTGCGTCACTACCCAGCGGCCAGAATTGGGAAGGAATTAGGAAAGGGGTAGGGTTTAGGACACTTCACAGGGGTTGGACTAGCTCTTGTGAAGCGGCCAAACTCGGTTTGTTGGAACAAATTTCATATGAGATTCGACGGGAATCGAACCCGAACTTCAGTTGTGAAAGGCTAGCGACTTCGCTATATGCCACGAGCGAGCTATTTCAAAAATAGAATATGTACGGTCCTAACTTTTACTAACACAATCAAACAAACCACTCTTATTGGTGAGGTATGCACCGACGGTGAGTTAACATTAGTACTAATTTGAATTTCCCGTGTATTTTGTATGTGGCGCAGTAATGCAGCTAAATTTTTAGTTTTTGTTACTGCATGATTTCCGCTATCAATCGTTGAATCCGCCATCTGAACAAGAAGTTGAGATGATAGAGGTGATTGATCGAAAAGAAGACCGACAGAAAACGAAACGGACGTTTCTTAGTGGGCCCGAAAAGCGAAAAAGGGCCAAAGAAATGAAACAGAAATTAGGAAAGAAATTGAGTGAGACCCCTAACCTAAAAAATTACTCGAAGTCCCAAAGATTTCATCCGAAAAATTATCACAGGACAATCAATGACAAGTAAGTAATTGTTGTGATATTGTTGCATACGCAAAATCTGTATTAGTCGTTAATATATCGTCGGCTGTATATACACGATAGTAGCAAATCTCATGCCGAGAACGTCTTCAATCGTTTCAATGTGTGCAGCGTGGGAAAAGTGAGCATGTGTAAGTGCCTGCATTTAAATAACGTTGATTGGCGTTGCCTATCATTTGTATGTGTAAATTGGTGAGGTTAGAGAGGGGATGTGGAATCCGGCACGATTAGTTAAGCGCTCAGAAAACATTAAAGCCTCAGGAAATATAAATTTAAAACTCATTATTTTCTTGGGATTCGCGATACTCTAAGTTCTTTAACGTAAAAGATAGATTTCAGTGTTAAAATTAATTTAACATAGTCCCCTTACAGCATGAAATTCAATGTTAAATTATTGCATATTATTTGAATTTTAAATTTTGAGCTCCAAGCGGAGCAAATTAATTTAATTTGATACTGAAATCTATCTTTAAAAATAATCGTTTATAAAACTTTTTAATTTTGTTGTAAATTATAGTTTCGTTTAATATTAACATTTTCTGTTTGTTAATGTTGGGTGCTAATTGAAGCGTCAGCATCGTGGAATGAGTCGCATCTTTTGCTGAATTTATACATATTTTTGCACATAATAGAGTGGAATGTTCTATTAATAATAAAACTTATTAACATATTTAAATTATTGAATTTCAGGCAGAACATGATGTTTAAAACCGGTAAATAAACTGCACCGTGAAAAATTTTTCATTTTTTTAATATAAGAATTTCTGCATTTGGATTTACATGATTTAATGTACACACATTGTTTTATAGACATTTTGCATCAAATATATGTATTTATATTAATAAATATTAGGTTACAGGCGAAGCATCAACATAGGCCAATAATTTAAGTCTTTTGAGAAGCAAAGAAAACTTGGAATGAAAGCAAAATAACTTGACTGACATAGGTTTGTGGCCCGAAGATGCAAGTGGATTTAGTTGACTACTGGATTCAGAAAGGAAGCAAATACCTACAAAACTGTGATCAAGACATCCTGAGTACGAAATCGTTTGAACAAATATATGGCACCTATTTGCGAAAATGTCAGAGAGCCATGTTTGCAAGACAAATTCGAAATGGAGAAGTTGTTAAATGCTCCTGGCTTTGTTTTTCACCATCTCAAGGAAGATTGTACTGTTTCATCTGTAAGTTGATGAGCAACACACGCACTCAATTTACTCATGGTGGATTTTGCGATTGGAAACACGCTGCACAACGCTTACAGTGTCACGAGTATTCTAAATCCCACCTGAATGCTGTGTAGGATTTTGCAAAACGTTCAAACGTTACTGGATGCGTAAATGTTGCAATTGCTGAACAAACAGAAAGGGAACAAAAATATTGGCGAAATATCCTCCGTGTCATCAGCGTTGTCACATTTCTTTCTGATCGTGGATTGGCATTCCGTGGGGATACGTTAAATCTTGGATCACCGAATAATGGAAATTATCTCGGTTTTCTTGAATTATTATCAGAATACGACGATTTTCTCAAAAAAATTGCTGAAACTGCCAATTGTGGAAGTGGACAAGTCCATTACCTGTCGTCTTCAATCTGCAATGAGATTATTGAAGGGATGGGAAGAAGAGTGTATGATGAGATCATTTCACGCATAAAAACTTTATTATTCCTTAAACATTATTATTCCTTATCAATGGATTCAACACCAGACGGAGGCCACATGGATCATGGAAAGACATGGGTGAGTTTCTCCGGCGCACCGATTTTTGCTCGTTCTGCGCACCACCAGTTTGCGTCACGAACCACGTGACCACAGCACGGGCATTTCGTCTGAAAAGCTAGGACAGACGCTGGCCGCCATGCTGAATGGAGAGCGAGTATTGTAGAGAAAAGTTTTGAAAGTGGTACAAAACGACAATTTTCAATGTTAACCAACCAAAAATAACGCGATGAAGGTGTACAAGGTGCAATATTTAAAAGAAATGCTTCATAAACATGTTACAATATCTTGTGACGATGTGATAATTTTGAGATCTGGCTGCATTTAAAATTCCCACTAATGTTGTGACGCTGTGTCTGAAGGCCATTGGCTGACGTCGGACACCATGCGCAAGAACACCTGACATAGATCAACTCACTGTAGTTTTTCGATACATCGAATCGTGTACACCTACGGAACAATTTGTATTGTTCATTTCAAACAAAGGTCATATAGCAAAGGACCATGTATGACAGTTTAAAGAACTTTTTGGATGCGAATGACTTGGACATAAAATATAGTCTTGGACCGTCTTACGAAAACGCGCGTGCCACGAGTGGGAAAAACATTTAACTTTAAACTCTCGTAAAGTGCGACAACGAATTAGCTGATTGGATTCCTTGTGCTGCACATTCCCTGAATCTCGATGGTAAAAATGCTGCAGAATGTTGTGTAGTCGCAATACATTTTTTCAAGTTCTTGGAAGAACTTCACATATTTTTTTCAAGTTCTACAAGTCGTTACCAAATCTTACAGAGCAACTGCAAATATCTCAATCTAATACAGGAAAATGTCACATAAATATCCCAACGCGAATACATACTACCCATTGGTCTTGTAGTGCAGATGCTACAAGAGCTTTAGTGCTGGGATATTCGGAAATTAAATAAACACTGCTGTTGATATTTGAAGATGGTGAGCAGCATTCCAAAACTCGAGTAGAATGTCAAGGTTTGCATAATCAAATGTGCAAATTAGAAATTGGCATCTATACTGTATTTTGGAACGACATACTGAACAGAGTAAACGCAAAAAAAACAAAAAAAAAAAACAAACAAACAAATTGCTCCAAAATTTCAAGCTCGATTTGAATATCGCAGTTGCTGCTCTTAAGTCACTCACCAACAGTTTTCATCGAAAAAACGCGACAATTTTTCACACTATGAGAAGGGAATAGGGAGGAGCTGGGACTTCCGAGTACGATATCTCCGGGATACGTCGCCGAAATCTTCGCTTAATCCCATTGGACTACGGATACGCACCAGAAGTGAACCTTTCACCGTGTCAAAAATTTTACGTTGAAAATTACATTGTCTTGATTGACCAGTTTTCAGCGTCGTTGGATCAACGGCTTTCTGCGTATGAATGGGTTTCTACACGTTTTGCTTTTCTAGCAAGAATTGAGCAATTGGAGACAGATCAACTGATGGAACAAGCAAGACTGTTAAATCAGATAAACAAAGACGATGTCGACGAAAATCTTGAGGTCAAGCTTGTTAATTCCCAAAATTTTACGAAGAATTAGCAGCGGAAAAAGACAAATATTTAACTCGTGAACATTTAATGTGCACATTGATAATTTAAAAAGACAGGTACAGGACGATTTTCCTAATATTCAGACAATTTTGCAAATGTATCTTGTTCTGATCACTAATTACGCAGCTGAAAATCATTTTCAAAATTAAATGAGAGAAAAACAGATTGCGAACGACAATGAGCCAAAACAGTAAAAGTAGTTGGCCCTTCTGGAACATCCGTGACGACACCATGACGTCACGATGTGTCGTCACCGTGAGGTCACGCCAGATGTCAGAGTTGTACAGGGTCCGGTTTAGATGTTCCGGCTTGGACAGGTTCACCGGTTTGTATAGGGTCTGACTTGTAGAGGGTACGGCTTAGAGTGTATTGTTGTCGAAGTGACGTGGCCGTGACGTCAGGATGACGTCAATAGCGACGTCACAAAGGGTCCTCACCATGACACCAGCGTCACCACGATGTCACAAGTGGTCGTCACCATGACGTCAGCAAGTGACGCCACGCTCACGTCGTCACCATTACGTGGTGCCCACGTGATGGCGGCGTCAAAGGGATACATCACGTTAACGTCACGGATGGTCCAGAAAGAAGGGGAGGACGGGAGGATCCCGGAAAGGCGTGATCGTGTCCAGAGCTGGATGTGAGTCATCCAGTGGAGGAGGCCGAGGATGTGACGTGAGGTGAGGCGCGTCACGGCCGCCTGGTGTGGTGTGAAAGTGCGTGCCACGCAAGCGCCTAGGCGTGGACAGCCCCACCTCTCCAAATCGTTGAACGTGCAGGACGAGTGTGCAAACGGGCGCAGCTAGCCGACATTCTCCAAGCCCTTCACGCAGAAGCGTGTTCACCACGCAGAGCACCGAAAGCGTGACACGGAGGTGCTCGTAGGCGATGGGGTCTGCCTTGCCCCCAAGAGCCGAAGGGCGCCGATGACGTGTTGTCCCACGCTGAGACAGCACGTGACTGTGGTGCCTGGAAGATGTCCGAGGCGATGGACGGGTTGTGTGAAGCGACCGTGCACAGCGGCAGGACCCCCACTTCTTTAAAGATGAACGTCTTCCCCTGCAGGACACCCTGCATGTCCACAAGCAGACAGCTGCGCAAAACGCAATGCGCAAGTTCCACATGCGTGGCGAGGGACAGACCGTAGTTCGTACAGCGTGGCTTTGTGGTGGACGTGAGCGGTGCAGACGTTGGAGAAACAGTGCGGCGAGGAGTCACCGACTGTGATGCTTATAGCACGACCAACAGTAGTGGGGGGAGACCACGTGAGTGAGGAGGAAGCACGTCAAGGTAAGCGTGATACGACGTGCTCGGCGCATGACGACGGATGACGAAGCGATCATGACCTTTGTTGGCATTCAGGAGGTGGGACGGTGACGAAGCTGAGTCCCATGGCCCAATGGCAAAAGCCCCGTCTAGGGGCAAGTGGCTGTGTGCTGGTCGTGTGCGGTGCAGACGGTAAAGACACAGTGCGACGAGGAGCGAACAACGGTGGTGCGTATAGCGCGACCGTCAGTGGTGGGGAGACATGTGACAGGAGAGGTGGAGGAGACAGGCACGTGCTAGGGGAATGGAACACGACATGCGCGGCGCATGACGAGCGGTGACTAAGTGAACACTTCCTTGGTGGAAATCCAGGAGATGGGACGGGTGCCAAAGCCGAGTCATTTAACCAACCGCAATGGAGCCTCCTTGCGCACGATGCGCTCCACCAAATAGTCCTGAGGGAAGGGTGTCCGTTGGAGTTCTTCGAGATAGAACACCACCTGCCCGGAAGCTTCGGTGAGCGTGTAGGTGATAGCGTTGGAGAGGTGGACACGTCGACCTTAAATACTTTAGTACTCCACGACAGCGTATAGCCTTTCGCGAAGAGAGTATTGTGTTTACACGCGCACACGATCGCCCACGCACAGGCGCACCGAGAATCGTTATGGTTGACCGACGCGTAGACGCTAAGCATTAGATCATCGTTCGTCACCGTCTTGGGCGCCACGCCGATCGATCTGTGGACACGACCGTTGTAGTCCGTGGGGAGGTCGGGTAGCATGTCTACCCATTTGTATGTACCCTGTGCGGAAAACTGCTGCCACTTACGGCTTTTGAGCGTGCGATTGAAGCGTTCGACAACAGCCGCTTTCATCACGTAGTAGGTGGAATAGTGACGTAACTCGCGATGTGACATCAGATGCGCGAAGGGGGAGTTGAAAAACTCCTTCCCATCGTCCATCTGGAGGAGCGCTGGACACTGCCCGGAGCGACTGAAAATGCGCGCGAAGTCTTTCGTGACGTACTCGCCTGTCTTGCGTTCGAAGGGCTCCGCCCATGCAAACTTGGAGTAGACGCACACGATGACAGTGAGAATGTAGGGAAAAGTGCGGGCAGGGGAAATGTTTAAGCGTCACGGCGATGCGACGAAAAACAATCAAAGCCAGTGTGGTAGCGGCCCTTATCAACTGAAAAGTATTTTGTCAATGGCGAGGAACGAAACAGGTTCGTGCCACACCTCTTCGCACATGCCTTTAAAAGCGCTGAAAGAGGGGAAATCCGTACCGGCATGTTCTCTATAAATGTGATCCAAATTCGTGTCGTCTTGATGAAAGATGATAATGAGATTGGCGTTGTCACGGACGAGTTGTTTAGGGGCCTTCGTGTAGGTCTGACAGTGGTAGAGCACGTCGTGATGTTTGTGGCGACCCGCAGCAAAGTAAGCTCTGATGCAAATTTGCCGTTCGGTGGCGACATCATCGAATATAAAGCCGCTGTTCGGTTTCGCCTCATCTGGTGATACAACACTGACTTGCTCGGTGCAACGAGACACCTGCACCACTGCCATCGCACACGGCACGCAAAAGCTTAGGTTGGACAATGGTTTTCGCATACAGGTAGATGTGTTCGAACTTGAGACCGTTAGGCATGGTGAGGAGTATGGAAGTCGTTAATACGAGTATTTTTCCGCAGCCAGAGGGACCTATGAGAAGTGCGCGTACGCTGTCAGGAAGGAGAGGACCGTGTCTTCCTTCAACGTCCGGTTTCTCACCTAACAGGGACATCACGTTACGAACGGGCAGCGTCACCGCTTGTGGAAGAAAGACCATGGTGTGCGAAGGTTCGGCATGAACTGCCTGTGCTTCACGATGGTGGGCACAGCTATATAAGACACGTAAACGCACGAGTGGCATCCACAATGGATACTTTCGGACGGGCGCAACGCGGTCTACGCGGGGGAAGAGAGGGGGGAGGCGGTGCGCCGGAAGCCTACGTGAACAAAAGGACTGCCGACGCTCTGCGAGAGTGCAAAGTGTATACGACAAAAACCGCCCTTTCCATCAATGGTAACGTCTTCGACGTAAAAAAATGGACCACGAATGTTGTTGCGATTGTCAGCACATCAGATGCGTGCACGTTTTTCTCACTCACGAACCGTGTGCCCATGTTCAAACGAGTGAATATAACGTTTGTCGTGAACATGAAAGGTGCGCGGGGAACACTGTGGCGTTGCCTCTCGGTCCGCAAGACGCTGTCAGCAAAACATACGCGGACACCATGCTACCATTGGACTACAAACTCGCGGGAATGATTGGTGTACGTAAGCAGCGCATCATCGATGTAGGGAAGCGCAAGAACCGCTGGATGCTGCACGTGCACCAAAGTGTACGTGAACAACATGGTGACGAAGCAAACCCCATCCATGTGTCGTAAAACAACGTAATGAATGTGGGGAACGGCGTATCGCGGAGGTGTCACCGGAGTCGGAGGACGAGGTGTGTACCACGCAGTATGTCGACGAACATTCCCTCAAGAAAATTATGACGGTAGCGAATCACAGCATCCTGAGACGGAGCAAGTGCACAATCGCCGTCTCATGAATATGGCACAACTGGCCGACAAGATGCAGTGACTCTTTCGTATATGCAACAGGCCCTCGTCACCGCTCAAAGTGGGGTGTCGCCCGCCTGCCTCCTCACGATCGAAAGTCTATATCCGCACGCACCTCTCAACCCAAGACTTCAGGGAAAGTGATACATGCTGCCGACGAGACGACACAAGTTCGAAAAACCGTGTGATGGCACGCTCGCACTGCGTAGTGCTGCACCCCTACTCATTTATCTGTGTACGTAGACGTGACGGACTATCACACGCTGCCCCCCGTTGAAAATCTCGATGGACACCCCTGTGCGAAAAAGGGACAGACGCTCGCCTTTTGACTACTCGAGGAGTCGCCCACGGTACAGATAGACGATTATCATTTGTACCTTCTCTTTGTGTATCGCATGGTGCTGCCAATAGTGGCGCCGGAGGTGACACGAGCGTTCTAGTCAGTGTAAAGGTCTTGTAAGTATAAAGGCGGACCATTGCGTGTGGTCGTACAGTTGCGAGAGAGGCGTACATAGGCGCAGAACCCTCGCAGCCGGAACAGCCCGAGCAGGTGCAATGCAGAACCACCCCACGATGTTTAGTGCTACGTCGATCGGTGGTGGAGGACCCCAGAAACGGCGCAAGGGACGCCGGGGACGGCGTGTACGGCCCCTTACGAAACGAGGAGGCTTTCTCCCGTTGTGGGCCGCATAAGGCCGATCGTCTCGCTCGCGGACGGCGCAATGACGAACCTGACAGCACAGACTACGGTGAAGGTTTTGCAGAAAGTTTGCGGAGTGGAAGGATTGTCCAGGGTGGTAGAGTCAGACAAATAATCCCCGTTTACGTCAGAGGTTGAGTTACGTGATTGATTGAGTTAAAAAGATTTTGCGACAGCAATGGAGTAAAGCACATTCTACCACCCCCATTCGAATGGCGAAGCAGAGCGTTTTGTTCAGACATATAAATCAACCACGACAAAAGCAAGGTGTGAAGGAATAAGTAGGGAGCAGGCAGTTCTCTTGTTACTGGCATCTTAACTGGGCCATGCTGGGGAGAGACGGAATGAGCCCAGCACAAACACACGCGCGGCAACCGAGGGAATGTTATCGTTGCTGCATCCAACAGATGAAAGCTGGAAGGGACAGTCACAGCCGAAGTACACAGTAGGTTGTCCGGTTGATTGAGTTTAAGGACGCTTCATTTGCGCCCGTGTCAAATTATTTTAAGGCCAGTGCACAATATTGCAGTGACAAGCTAACAAAGAATTATTAAAATCTTTAAATAGAAAGCAAAGTAGAACTGAAAAGGATTGTATCAAGGTCTGGCAGAAAAGTGCCAGATAGTTTTTTTTAACTCGGGCTAAGAGCCAATAATTGGCATTATCATCTTCTCTCAGATAAAGCTGTACAAGCCAGTCTCTCGCAAAAAGCCAAAAAGCTTGCAGAGAGAAGATTCGCCATTTCTACGAATCTCCGCTAGGGAGCTAGGAAGGTGATGCCTTCGACGGCTATCTCTTATCTTAACCAGGGACCGAATACCGAAATAATAGCGGTAAAGGTATTTATACCGGTACAGAAATACCTTTACCTCTATTATACATTTATTCAAAATACCTTTAAAAATACCAGTATAAGACGTCCCGGTTTTTAGAGGTATTTTACCTTTATCCGACGTCTATACCGGTAAAATACTCTATTTAAAGGTATTATACCGGTATTCTCTCATCAAAATACCGGTATTTTCATAAGAAAATACCGGTATTTCAGTAGAATCATACAGTATTTGGGGGAAATTCATGGTGATTTTTTCCGCTGAGATGGCTCAGGAAACAACTATTTACACGGCAGAGTTTCTGACCGGGAGGTTCTAGGGTTCGAGTCCCGAGGGTGGCGGATTTTCGACACATATTCTAGCTAGGTCGAGTTCTGCCGTTGACTGGGAAGTCAAGTTCTGTCGTCAGACGGAGGGACCAGCCAACGGTCTTTCGCAGACATCAACACGAGCTCGTTCGCTGACCTTGGACCTCACGTCCGGGCGCAGAGCTTGGCGACACGTGATACAGTGTTGAAAATTTATCGAATTTCTCTGTATAAATCTTGTCCTGTCAAGTAGCGATAAAAAATGGAGAAACGTGTCTTCTTATCCAAAAATGAGTCTTCCCACGCGTGCCAAATTTCCGTCTTGCACGACTGTGTTTATCACTAAATACGATTATTTGCTTAAATTTGATCGTATCACTAACATTCCCAAAAATATTTTTTTCAGTTGGCCCAGTTTCCTTATTCTGCACCGTAATTATAACTAAAACAATATTAAAAATTGATATTGAACGCTAATAGACATATTAACTATTCTTACGCGAGGAAACAGAAGCGTATGTTTAATTCAAAATTAATGATTGAAACATGTTTATTTTACACCCATGTATTATTTAAGAAATTTCATTAAGAAAAATATTAATAGTACTATATAATATTAATTAATTTTAATAATTTTTTAAAAATATTTATTTTATTTAAATTAATTGTTAATTTTAATTAAAATGTAAAAATGTTAATATTAATAAACTCTTTTATATTAATTAATAATGTTAGTATATATTTCTTATTATTAAGGAAGAAACACTCTTCTCGAAGTGGGCTCCTCCAGATGCATTTTACAATGTAAGCTACCCCGTAGAAGGGAACCCTTGCCCACATGCAATGTTAATAGCCAATAATAATAATATAAACTAGGAAAATAACTGTTTATTTTAGCCCTATTTATTAATGTATAATTAAGATTTAATTGTGAAATGAAGTAAAAAGAAATCATTTTTTAACAATAACAAAACTGGGCCTGAAAGCCTCAGCGTTCGTGATTATCTCAAGGTGTCAAAGTATCTCAGTTCGCGGAAGGAGGGGTCGGGGAGGGAAGAAACGGTCCTACCCCTACGGCACGGCGCATACGTTGACAACCTCTCTATGTGCGAAATACAAAGACAGGCTTAGGTCATCTCTCAGGTCAGATGGGAGATAACTCGATGAAGGACACTAAGATAAGGTTCTCTTCATTGGAATCAATTCTTATTTCATATTTCAACTTTTCCGAAGTTTAAATTATGGAAGGTTTTCAATACACATACAACGTATGCAAAACGTGAACGCCCGAACACAAAACATTTACAATAATAAGAATAGAATTTAATACAGTTGTTTAATATATATATATATATATATATATATATATATATATATATATATATATATATATATATATTGTAACGTCACGGGGTTATACGAACCCGTAAAGCCACCATGAGCCACTACAAAAGACCAAAGAACTGAGAAATAGGGTACGAGGCGGAGCGATGGTCCGAGAAGGCGACATCTACCCGCAGGTTTTCGCACTTCGATGTCCAAAGTTAGCGGATAATATTTTCTCGAGAGGGCGCGAAGGAGGAGAAAATTCACCCCTCCAGAAATTTTTCCCCAGGCGGAGTTGCATAAATACCGTGACGCACTTCAGTAGAGCTCTCTTACGACTTCGACAGCGATGGCGACTCAACTAAATTCTTCAGCGGTAGTAATTGGTTAGTGCAGGAGTATAATTTTACTTGCTTAGTTAAAGCTGATTTAAGAAACGCGGTAATAAGTGATAGAATTCAGAAGTGAAGTGCATGTACAGTGTTAGCACTAACATTACGCGAGTAAGCAAGCGTTGTGACTGCTCGAACTTGAAATAGTTTCATCATCGAAGTAAATTCACGCAGAAGGACTCTGAACGAAATCCAGTATTTAATTTTGTACGCCACGACCACGCACGCTCAAAGTGTGGTATGTCGGCCGAGTGCTAGAAGTAATGAATTCAAGCACGTTAGTTATATAAAACTGGAAGCGCGAGCAACGGGTACGCGGCAGGCGGCAGAAGGACGACTCCAACACTCAAGCGTAGGCGAGATAGACTTGGACCAATCCGTGGACGGTACGAGCCTGAGGACGAGAGAAAGGTTTGGAATTTGGACGTATGGCGACATCCTGAGATCGAGCGAAAGAAGAGGTGTGAACGCGGGACATCGAACCAGTCGAGTGACGTGGCGAGGACTGCGAGCGACCGAACACCCCAAGGTTAACTGACGGCGAGCGGGAAGGAAATGTCGAGGTAAAGAACTGGCAACTTCTATGCGACAATTTGTTGGGAAACTGTGTAGCGTTAAACACCAGGCGTAGCGTCCTAAAATAGGTGAAAGTTACAAATAATTACTGGGAAAATATTTCGAACGTATGAGCGGCAGTTTTGATTTCATTCGCTGTACGCACCAGTAAATTCGTTTGAATGCCATCCTTGTACAACTTTTCTAAAGTAAATTATAATTTTTCATGTAATGTAAAAGTAATCTTATTGAAAAATATTGTGTCCATTGTATGATGTCAGGGATAATCAGTTGCTATAATTTTGTAAAGGGTACGATTTAGTAACGTGTGTGTCACGTTTATTCTTGTGTTAGAGTTAACAGCGTTGTAATAAATGCGCAGCTCAAGGCTGACCTCTGTGAAGTCTATAATAGAATAATTGTAGAGAATCACTTAAAGGGCCGTGCACGGAGAAAACTTTAGATTAACCACAGTTAAATGAGGTACACGAAATAATTGAGAAGGAGGTCAAAGCAAAAGTATTGTAAATAGTGCGTATTGAAGTAATCAGGCAGTCAAGGTGACGCCTATACATTCTCTTATGGTTGTGTTATTTCTGTTCTTTTTGTTTCTGTTTTCTTTGCAGTGACCATCTACGTAAAATACATACTTATTGTATATTTGTGCCACTGTGTAATTTGTTTTACTGAATATATGCTCATTTTACTAGAATTTTATATAATTCATTGGGTCAAGGGTTCAGACCTTTCTCATACCCGAAAGATCCTGCTTCCTGAGAATTCAAAGCTCGCTTCACGAGCATTCATAGTTTCACGCTTCATCGCCACCGGCTGGAAGGTAGTAGGTGGGCGTGTTATAATATATTGTGACTGTACTTACCTCAGTTTTCCCATTTGGGAATCCACCATCAAATGAGGCAGTGATCACACATTAAATTTTGATAGCAATAACTGCTGTTTCTGAAATTGATGAAGGGACAAGGGATTCCTTTAGGGGGGAGCGCCTTTATGAGGAGGATGTTGGCTGTGATTTTTAATGCATTCTCTACCATCATACCGTTCATTAATCACTAGTTTGCCATTTTTTTAATCACATATTTATTCATCAAAGAAAACTCAATCTAAAGAGAACCTGATACTGTTACATGTGTGATCTGCAGTCTCAAATGATATTACATCACTAGAACTTCACATCTATTTTTGATTACATTACTGGATTACTCCGAAACCAATAAATACATGAATCTCTTACTAATTAACTCTGTAATTATGATTGCAATCATTATGAATATCGTATGTGTATCACCTCTGCTTCGTTCCCCTACCTACGAATGATTCATTACCACGCCCTATCCCATTAATGCACTCTCTGGCCAACGTGGCTGTGCTGAATTCACTGGAGTTACATGGTTATTAAATGTTCGGCTACTCATCCTGGATTTCCCGCTCTCTTGGCGCAGGAACACAGCTGCTGTTGTTCAAGGCCTTCACGCCACGGCGTGGCGTGGGGGCCCCCTCGCGTTGCCGCTGGCTGGTTTTCGTGGTCGTCGCTCCGATTCCAGTGTTTTGTTGTCCGATCACACGCCTTCGACGTTATTGTGCGAGCTCAGTCTTATTACGATCATGCGTTTTCTCAAAATCGTCCGTCTATTGCTCTGCCCATGGCTGATGGCCCACGCGCACTCGCTCGCCACATGTTTTCATTTTCACTCGATTGTTTATCACTCGTAAGCGTTTATGTTACAATTCCCTCGAGCTAATTTTACTATCCACTGTCTTTAGTTATCGTTCACTTCCTTGTCAACACTTCTCCCCATCTAGATTCCCTGATGCTCACCGATTACACTTCCGTAATTATGCACCTCACCTCGCCCGTGCCGCCATCTCACTCTCTCCCGTCTCCGTTATGCCTCGCGTCTCTTCTCGCCCCGCGCGACTCGTTCCCCGGAATCGTTCGTCTGACTCTCCTGTCCTTCTGCGCGCCCGATTCAAATTGGCATCGTTTTTACAACTGAATGGTGGCATGACCATTAGGTCATATATACAAATAATAATTTGAACAATAAATATCAATTATGAAATTTTATTTGATTAATAAACATTTTTTGAGATATTATGAACTAATGCAACCTATTCTGTCAACATGTATGGATGGTAAGCTACATTTCTTCATTGAAAATACAGGTATAATACCGGTATAACCTTTATGGACGTCCATACCGGTATAGACGTCACATAGAGGTATTTTACCGGTATAAATGAATAAAGGTATTTGAAAAAGGTATGGAAAAATACCGGTATTATACCGGTATTTTTACCGGTATTCAATACCTTTTCGGTCCCTGATCTTAACACAGTGCAAGAGAACATGCTCCACGGTAAGATCTATTTTGCAGTATTCGCATATAGGGGGTAGGTCCCCGTGGAGGACCTAACCGTGGGAGAAATGACAGTGACCGATCCGGAGGCGTGTTAAAATGATCTCCTCACGCCGAGCATCACGAGATGAGGAAGACCAAGGATTTATGGAATCCTTGATGCTCGTGAGCTTAAAATCAGAGTTATGCCACTCTGCCATTCACTGCGGATAGAGCGTTTTATAAAGAGCTTAGTGTCTTCCGTGGGGACTGTGAAGATGTCTAATTTTCTTTTCTCCGTGGCAGACTTGGCGCCTGATCAGCTATTTCATTTCCTCTCATTCCCACGTGTGCAGAGACCCAACAAAGGACTAAAATATAGTGGCGGATCAATAGATGAAGGATTTGGTGTTGGATGGTCATTGTCAGTGGGTCACAAGACGAGGAGGAGATGGATTCAAGAGAGCTTTTTGAATCACTGCAGATCACCTCTTTCTTTAATAACATCGATTCAGAAACTTTAAGTGCCTCCAAGAGCGCATAGTTCTGTGCTGTATAGACGCTGCACGCTAATCGAAAACCTCGCGTCGCTCTACTGCAGTAGAAGGCACATCCGACTTTGCCGTTTTGAGAGGATCCATCGGTATAAATGAAGTAATGGCCAGGATACGTAGATTTTATCGCCTCAAATTCCGATAAGAATATACCGGGGGTGTTAAGGTTAAGGTTAGACAGTCTAAGATCTATTATCGGCCGGTGTAGTTTCCAAGGGGAAACAAGGTGTCGGGGGTGTTTCACAGGCTTGGGTAGTTTTATATTAAGCTTCTGTAAAAGCATACGGAAACGGACTCTCAGGGGCTGGAGGTAACGATGGTCTAAGTGCAGTCAAGTGGGTTGGATGGAGGACTGCTTGGCGCGAGGGAGTATCAACATTGGATAATTTCGCGCCATAGGAGGCAATCAGAATATCCCGCCTTCGATTCAAAGATGGTTCTCCAGCCTCGGCCAAGAGGCATTCGATGCGACTCGTGCGGTAGGCGCCTGTAGTAATCCTTATGCCGGCATTGTGTATGGTATTTAATATCCGGAGGGTTGATGGGGCCGCTGACCCATACACTATGCATCCGTAATCCAAGATAGGGCGGATGAGTGTTCTATACAAACGCAAAAGACAAACACGGTCTGCGCCCCAAGAGCTACCAATAAGATTGCGAAAGAGATTCATAGGTGATACACATTGGCCCTGTAGATTACGGATGTGTTTTCGCCAGGTTAGGCTCTTGTCGAATGTGAGCCCAAGGAAGGTTGCGGATTCAACGAATGGGAGCTACTGTCCTCCAAGAAAAAGGTCGGGGTGATTATGGAGGTGATGGATTCTGCAGAAGTGCATGCAGTTGGTTTTTTAGGTAGAGAACTTGAATCCTGTTTCATCGCTACATTCCTGCACTTTGTTGAGCACAAGTTGTAGCTGCCTCTCAATAACTTGCACGCTCTTGAAGGAGCAAAAAGTTGCAAAGTCGTCAACGAACAGTGATGCCTTCACAGGCGCCCGGAAACTGATGCAATACTAGTGATAGCAATGGCAAACAGAGTGACGCTCAAAATCGATCCCTGGGGAACACCGTTTTCTAACTGGTGACTAGAGGATAACACGTCGCCAAGGCGAAAGATTTTGATGAATAAAACCTACTAGAAACAAAGGGAGCCGTCCCCTAAGGCCCCAAGTATGCAAGGTGCGAAGAATACCGTACCTCCAAGTGGTGTCATACGCTTTCTCTATATCGAAGAAAATTGCTACCAGGTGCTGACGTAGCACGAAAGAAGTGGAAATCTGCGTAGCAAAGGTGACTAGGTGGTCCATGGTTGACCTGTGATTCCTGAAGCCACTTTGGAGAGGTGTAAATAGGTTCTTTTGTTCCAGGAGCTAGACCAGGCGTGTATTTACCATTCGCTCTAAAAGCTTGCACACGGTTTGTGAGCGAGATTGGGCGTGAGGGGTTTGTTCTGTCCTTTCCTTCTTCAGGGATTGGGAGAACAATGGCCTCACGCCGAATTCTTGGTACTGCGTGTTCAGCCCAAATCTTGTTGAAAATGTCGAGGAGAAAGGAACGAGCGTTTTCCGGTAGGTGTTTCAACATTTGGTTATGTATCTGGTCTGGTCCTGGAGCAGAATCTTTCGCACAAGCGAGGGCACAGGAGATTCGTCCATGGAGAAAAAGACATTGTAATCTTCCTCCAGCGACTCGAGAAATCTAATTTACAGTTTTCCATTTTCTTTTCGTTTTTTGAAAGTAGCAGTAGGATAGTGTACGGAGCTGGAGATGTGTTCGTAGTGAGAGGCCATTTCTTCAGCAATTTAGGAGAGATTAGGAGATTGCTATTTACCATAAGCCCTGAAATAGACGGCGAAGGGAGTCTTCCACCGATCTGCCGGACCTTTCTCCACACAAGTTTAGGGGATGAACGGCAAGAGAGTGACGAGATGTAAGCTCTCCAGGACGCAGCCTTACTTTCCCGTATCTTTAATCAAGTTCTGGTTCGGGATCTTTTATAATTTATTAGATTTTCCATGGTTGGGAACCTACTAAGTTTTGCCAATGCCCTCTTCCGATAACGGACCGTAGTGGCACAATCAGCGTTCCACCATGGCACAGGGGGATGTCGCGCATGGCCCGACGGGATGGCAAATGAGGCTGCATGGAGGACGGCGTTATTAAAATGGGCAACCATAGTATCGATGTCGTTAGAGCAGTTTTCCGATATTCTTAATTCTTTCTTGTAGGTTTCCCACTCAGCTCGGTGGATTAGCCAGCGAGGAGGGCGGGCAACGTTCAGATCGGGAATATCGAGGTTGACCCGAATTGGAAAATGGTCTCTGCCATGTAGGTCGCCAAGGACAGTCCACTCGAAGATTGTAGAAACAGTGGGACTACAGAGAGTCCACGGACGAGAAAGTGTTAGAAGCTACGGAAAAGTGTGTGCTTTCGCCAGAATTTAGGAGAATTAAGTTTCGGCTATCTATAATATTTTGAAGTAACCTGCCTCTCTTGCACGATCTTGAGCCACCCCAGGCAGGGTTGTGGGCGTTGAAGTCCCCCACAATAAGAAAAGGTGCAGGCACCTGAGAGAGCACATCTTCCAGTTATTTCTGTGACACCAGTCCAGACGGGATATAAACGTTGCAAATGGTAACAGAAATAGTTGGGAAATTCACACGAACGCAAGATACCTGGAGAGTGGTTTGTATGTCTATTTCTTTACATACCAGAGAGTCTGTAATAAAAGTACTGTGCAACAAAAGTCGCCTAGAGAGAGGGAGTGCTCAGGTCAGAGATGTGTTTCCTGCAGGCATATAACCACGGGTCTATGCTGAAATAAACTGAATATGTTTTAATGATTTATTTGATGTTATTCCAACGTAATCCGTTCCGAATTTGTATAGATGGGCGCCAGGAAAAGATTACGCTAATACTATCATACAAGTCAACCTTCAACTCTGATTATAAATAAATTAGTGTCCGGCTACCTGGGTCGATGGGTTTCATAGAAATAATCACTATTGTCTGCTAATAGATGATTATCCGATCTGCCATCTAGGAAAAAAAAATTTTTTAAGGTATTTCACTTGGTACTTAATAATTCTACACAATATAAAAAAAACTTTGGTCATGACCTGTTCCAACCTTATAATGTAATATTCGTCTTCGCGCGCTCTTGGAGGACGGTGCCTCGTTGTACCGTCTTCATTCTTCTCCGACGTCGCAGTCCTCAGGTCCAGATACCATCTTCTCTCTTGTTTTCTTGCAGAAGCACACTTCAGTCACCGTTCATCACTGCTTCCGAAGTTAATAAAGTCTAATTCGTTCGCCAATTTACGAATTCCAAGTTCATCCCACGCGTATGCTGAATACTCAACGATCAACAAACTATCTGCTGTTAGCATTCCAGTCCAGTTACTAATAAATTCGCCTAAGCCTCAACGTCCTTCTGACTTGTTCACTTGAAATATTTTAAGTCTTACGTCCACACATAGCATTCAAATTCAAGTTCTTCCAATATCTTCTCCCCAGTAAATGCTTACAAGTCCCAAAAACTCCTAACATTATTTGTCCACGATCCGTTCAACACCACGGCATGTAGAATGAATGCTATCATATTCTTTCAACCCTTCAAAACTCGCTTCATCTTTTCTATTGTTTTTTTTACAGACAAGCTCGATGTACTTCCGTGTCTAGCCAATCCCTAAAATGAACTAGCCGTCTCCGCGATTGTCACTGCATGAAGATTGTTGACCTTGACGACGGCTCGCTTACCGTTGCTATGCTGGCATATTCACCTATATTTATCCCTATAATTTACATTGTTTATAATAAATATTGTACTATATGTCTCACATGTCACAATGCCTAGACATTATTAACTTTAATTCGTCCAAACGGGAATGAAAGCCATTAAGTTCCATGAGAGGAGAGCCATTGTTTCTAGTTCTTAGTTTTTATTATATTTTTTTTTTATTCTAGGGTGGGTTATGTATCGGGTTTCTTTTTCTTTTTCCTTCTCTGTTGGAGAGTAATGGGTTGGTTCATGCGGAGTTCTTCGTTCCCTGTAGAGTCATCTTGACTACTGCTAGAAAGAGTCGCACGTATTGGGAGACCACGGTCCCCACGGCGACCAAGATCTAGCAATAGGGCCTGTCGGCCTCAGCTTCTCTTGGATGTGTTTGAGTGTTTGTTGAAATATTTATGCATTCGGTTTCCGTTTTTGTTTTAGACTGGACAAGAGATTTGGGGTAGGCGCCGATGTCATCAAAGGACACCTGACAGGCAGCATCGCGTAAAGAGGCTTAATAAGCTTCGCGTAAAGAGGCTGTATAAGGCTTAATCTGTGGTACTTTGGAATTGAAATAAATTGTTTTAGAATTTTGTCCTGCGTTTCATTTAGAATACAACACAAAAACACCACAAAAACGAATAAATTAATTATATATTTCAATACATATCTATTGTGCTTCACTTGTTCTGCTATATTGGTAGCTCCCAATAACGCTAACTGTAAACTGTTTTTTACGTGAGTTCCAGAAGCTTCATGTTTTTTCAATCGATCTATTAAGTGTTTTTTCGTAAAACTAAATACACTTCGTCCCCTCCTCTTTCCAGATAGATGGAGAGGGGGTAGGCGCCTGGCGTCGCCAGATGAAGCAACCGCGCTATGGGTGGCCCTTATCAGGGACTCCGAGCGCTGCGCGCGAGAAGTTTTTTGGTGGCAAGGGAGGCAGCGTTTATGATATTTTTATGTGAAGGTCAGAGGGGCACGTGTCAATTATTGGAATCTACTACGCCCTATTTGGGTGAGGGATGAGAGCTGTTTTGAAATATTTTTATGGGGGTCACAGAGGGCGCTCCTTCCTTTGAGCTAATTGAAGGTGTAAGCCCTATCTTCCGAAGTACATGAAGTACTGCTGCTCCTGTAGTTGGGATATAACACACGGCAAACACGAGTGGGCTGAACGCATACAGAGAAGGCCAGTGAGGAAGAAGACGAAGAGAGTTAAAAAGAATATAGGCAACATGAAATAAAAAGCAAGATGAAAAATGCAGAAGGGAACACATGAGAGCCTTCTCTGCACCTACCGTCAGGACGAGGACCAAATCTACTCGACAGGTAACGAATGGTTTAACAGTCTTGAATAATATGGGTTCATTCCTAATGATCCATCCTGGCCACTGTGTGAAAATCCTAAACGGTTTACATCAGTAAGCTACAGCAATAATACAGCATAATGCTACTTTCGTCACAAATAACACGAATTAAATTATTCGTTCAAGAACATCTCGAAAGGAATGTATTCGGAACAGCAATTTTGAACTCGTACCCATTTCCATTTACCACTCCAATGACTATTTTCATTACTAAGAAAATAATTTTCTTTGGAAAAAAATTATTTAAAAAACCTCTCAATTATCCAGGAAATAATATTCTCTTACAATTTCCAGTTTTCCACCTGTGACCAACCTTTTTATTACTCAACCAAGTAGAGAATGATGTTTACAGGAGGTGCCATTGTCTGTGTTTACAGCCGAAGTGACAGAGACCGAGATAAAACGATACTCAACTCAAATTAAAAATGGGACAGGGCCAAACTGTTGCGGGAAAAATGCGTGATTAATTTCGTCACAAATCTGGTAGTATATCCCAATGAATATTTTAACTGTACTTGGGCATGTCTGCACAACACACTGTAAGAAACAAAATTTTATTATTCTCAGCAGAATGATTCCAAATATTGATCGAATTCCTTGGATGAGCAGAAAATTTGTTGTCACAATCATATAAATCATTTAATTTAACTTAAGTGGTTTCTCAGAATACATACGATATCAAATTATTTTTTATGTAAGAAGCAATCACCACTATAATGAG
Source organism: Teleogryllus oceanicus (assembly GCA_964035755.1). Classification (NCBI taxonomy): domain Eukaryota; kingdom Metazoa; phylum Arthropoda; class Insecta; order Orthoptera; family Gryllidae; genus Teleogryllus; species Teleogryllus oceanicus. The sequence continues at coordinate 105,083,718 of CAXIVR010000009.1, forward strand.
TATATTTCGAATACTTATGGCAATAAAGTTCATGTTTTGGTACTTTATTTTGCATAAATTCTAAAAAATTTTTTACTGTATGCTTGTAACAGAACTGTAAAAAGTCTAAAAAAGCAGCTTAAAGTGACAAAAATTAAATAGCGAGCAAATTTTGCATAAGTCTGAAGTTACATTTCCATAGCCACTTCCGTAGAAGCAGTATCAATCTTGGAAGCCGTAAGAGTTTCCGGTCTGCTGTTGTCATTGGCTTGCTATTTCGTAAGGTGTGAAGGTAAAAAGCTCATCAAGCTACAAGGTCTTCATGTTCACAAAGAATTCTTCATGCGGTTTTGCAGTTTTTAAATACAGATCCTAAAAATATCACAATTTTTCTGAACGTTTCCTAATTTCCAATAAATGGTAATTCTCGCTTAGAAAAATTATACAATTTTCTTAAAATTAGAACTTCTTTTTTTTTAACTTCATAATATTCTAAAACTTAGTCTAACAATGCATTGGTCCATTTCATTCATAACAATTTTCCTTTTTGGTTTCACTTTCATCGCAATGTTACCAAAAACCCATCTCTCAGCTTCACATGCTTCTTTGAGAATTTTGAGTATCGGGTTTTCACTTAGCTTTAAGCTGCTCGTTTGATTGTGCTTCCTAGAGGTATTTTAAGGTCCTTTTTCACTACCGCAAAATTTAATAACATAGGCAAAATGACACACCTCGATGAGAACTCACATTTCCCAAAGCTACACCAATAAACAAGTCGCTTCACGCTCCTTGCGTCTTTTGTCAGCAAAACTGACTGCATAGACCTGCGTTTACACTGTTAGTTCCACAAGTGCCATAATCAACCTTCTTCGTCCTTTGCTGGTCGAGCTATAAGAAATTTTAACTATTATTATTATTATTATTATTATATTATTATTATTTGAATTTTTAGATTTAGATTTGTCAAGTCCTATGTCTATTATCCTGAAAGTAAGAATGATAATAAAAATTAAAACAAGTTTGTTTAAAACACAGGTAAAGAATATTTCCTTTATTCCCACACTTTTGTTTCTACTATATTAATATCTGCAAAGTTGGTGCAAATTAAGAAGGAATGTTTCATACGCTCATGGCATTTCTGGAAATTAACATATTCATATAAAAAAAAGTTCTTATATAACAAAGGGCAAATTTTGTCCATCATTCATTTTAGTTTATGTTCTATCACATTTATTACAAAATATGAAGTCTGCAAACAATACTTCACTAGTTCAACAACAAAGTAATTCTAAACAAAATTGAATTTGATCTTTACACATCGCAACTACACAACATATCAAATTATAGACACATACATACAACGAAGAAATAGGAACTTGCAGAGAGTCTAACAATATGCACCAAGTATTCACTGAAAATATCACTAAGACAAGAGAAAATAGATGCTTATGAAAATACTGCCAATAGGCAATGTCAATAAATACTATTCACATTTTATAATATAGTATAGCAATCCACTTTTCTTCGCATCCTTTGCAAATTCTTGAGTCAGCACAGAGATTCAATTACCATCGACCACGTCCGCCACCTCTCCTCCCGCCTCCACCTCCTCCTCCTCCCCACCCTCCTCGACCACCACCACCACCTCCTCTGCCTCCAGTGCCTCTTTCAGATGCCCTCTTTTCTTTCCATGCATCACAACGATCAGCCATGTTCACCAATTCTTCAGGTATTTCCTTAAAAATAAAAATAATTTCTATAACACAGAAACTCAAATAATGAAGCATGTGCATTTCTAGCTAAATGTAGTACATTCTGATCTAAAATACAAAAATATGATATATTCACAATAAAATAAAAATTATCCAAAGAAAACGTACACAGTACAACCCTGCTTTTACATTCCTGGAATTTATGTTTCCCTGCAGTTTACACTGATTTGTCCCTGTCCCTTCAATTTTCCTATGTTCATAGTGTTAAATTATTCCCGCATTTATACTTTAATTAATTAATTAAATTTTTGCCACCATTTGCAATTTTGAAGCCTCATGAATCTGTACGCCATTTTCTTATGATATTTTTGCTTTCTTTCGCAAGTGTCTCCCTCTCTTCCGTCATGAGAATTATCTCTCATTGGCGATGAATGCTGGTCTAGTCTGGAGTTGTAATAAAGTTATAGTAATAAGTTATAGTAATAAAGTATAGTTCCTTGCTGTAGCATTGGGACGAGTATCGAAGCAGAATATAGTAACGTGTTGGGTCTCGTAGTTTTGTGCTACTTTAGGAAAGTTTTAGTTTGAATAACGGGCTAATTTTGCCCTGTAATGGATTTAAAAAGAGAAGGAGTCTTTTTATTCAAGTAAAATCTAAAATTCTAGAGGAAGTTGAAGTCCATAAAGGAACAAAGTAAATTAGAATTTGCAGGACATTAAGATGAGTGTTGCGTTGGCTAAAAGGTTGAGGTCAGTATCCATACAATAGTAAGAAACCAGGACACAATAATTAAATGTGTGTGTAAATGAAAGGGGACACTTTTGCAAGAAGAGTAAGTACGCCAGTTATTTGAAGTATATAGTGTTGGATGAAATTCTGAAAAACTGGTTTCAGACAGCACATCCTTCGTCCATTCCCACAAAAGGCGTGTTATGTTTAAAAGCCCTGAATGTGGCAGCCATGCCTGTGCTAGGTATGGGCAGGCCGGGCAAACGCCAGGGTCAGGGAAAAATTAGTTAAAAAATTGAAAAAGAAATTAGAACTCAAGAAAATTGTTATTGCAATTTTATTAGTCGCAGTACTGTGGTCTGATATTTCATACAATTTTTAATAAATTTTTGACCTTAAATAGTTGTAGTCATTGCTTGTAAGGTAGCATTCCATGAAATGAATCAAGCGGCGCTAACATTAAAAGAGGTTCTACTAAAATGCACATTTATTTTATGTATTTAACAAATAATTTAATTAAACACTAACTACACGCAACAACATTGTTTAGTGCTTTGAGCTCACAATGGAAATTATATTACTTTATCACAAAAATACTTTTACTTAAAACTATTATTTAAAATATTTTTCTAAAAACTTCTGTAGCTTAAATGTAATTTTTGTTATTTGTGGAAATAAAGAAACTCTATAGCTTTTTGATACAACTTTCACATTTCAAATTGGGGGGCGTGGCGGAGGGGAAGCTATGTTTCAGCATTGCCCCGAGTCCAGAATTATCTAGCTCCAGCACTGCATAGCGAGTAGTCTTCCGTTGAGAACTTCTCCACGTCTACTGACTGGCTTGATCGATTCAAATAGTATTACAATATCGTTTATAAGCAAAGCTCGAATTCTGTTGACCTACAAAATACTTCAAAAATGACCTAATTTTTTTTAAAAAAATACTCTAAAATGTGTATGAATATGTTGTTTATCCAATTAATTTTACAATTTTTAATAACATTTACTTATATGAAGTTGATAGTGAATATTTTTCTAGTTTAAAACTTCAAAATATCAAGTAATAAATCTGAAATGCAATCCTCTATTGGAATTTCACAGCTTTCCTATTAGTAAAATTCATACTTCATCAATAAGAATGAGATATTTTTCTAAAACCTTTCTTATTTTTGTAAAATTAAAATGATAACAGGGCAAGAAATAGAAAGATCTAATAAACCATTATTTCAAAATGTTTGTTCATATTGTTTGAGAATCCCTGGTTTAGATGTTAGGCAGAGACTTCCAGGCAGACAGAAACAAAAACACACAAGGTATAATAGTTTTCGCAGTTTTCTACTTTTCTGTTCACCCATAAATATAAAAACTTATTACAAACTACAGAATTCAATAAAGTTAAATAATCAATATTACTATAATTGGAATTGGAGTAAAGGAAATAACAAAAGAATTTGTTTTCTCCATTAAACATTTTCCTGAGGTTTCAGAAAGCGCCCTCACCTGGTTAGCTTCTTCTAATATAGCAATTAATTCTCGAGCCTGCATCCAGTCCTCTCGAGTAATTAAACTGATGGAAACACCTGTTCGACCAGCACGGCCAGTTCTACCCACACGGTGAACGTATTCTTCAATGTTACGAGGGAAATCGAAGTTGAAAATATGTCTGAAAAAGTCATACAAGCCAGTTTCAATCAATATTGTAAGGCTCTGCCAACTGATTTCCTTTTTAATGGTGAATATTTATCGGAAAATAATGAAGGTTAAGTCACATAATATTGGAATAATAATGATTTTGGAATAAGATTAATACATCATTCACATCAAAGAAAAAACTAAATTAAAATGATTACATACGTAATATCACTGATATCAATTCCTCGGGATGCTACATCAGTTGCTATAAGAATTTTGACTTTTCCTGTTTTAAGATCATCAAGAGCTTGCTCTCTATCACACTGCTCCCTATCTCCATGAATGCTCTGACATTCAACGCCAGCCAAGGTAAGTTCACTTGATATATCATCTGCTCGAATTTTCTTCCCTACAAAAACAATTACTTTGTCATCCTCTTCCATATTTTCCAAAAAGTTGTACAGCTAAAACAAAGATACAATTTAAGATTCTTGTGTGTATGTTTGTTTTGGTAACAAAGATTAAATGTAACAAAATTAAATATAAGAGAAAACCATTACCTCTTGAGCTTTTTCTTCTTCACGAACAATACGGATTTGTTGTGTAACTGAATGTACTGCTGCTAGATCCAAAGATCCTACAAAAACTTGAAGAGGGTTGCACATGTAGGACTGTGCTAATCTACGTACTCCTTCAGGCCAGGTGGCACTGAAATTTAAAATATAATTTTTAGAGCACCATTCGTTTAAAATTATGAAGGATGACAAAACAAATATCAAGTAAAGTTTTAATTGTCTCACTGCTCTTGATTACCGATAAATAAAAGTAAAATTGAAGTTGATATTTACAATTGTAAGAGGTTAAATTAAAATGAGATGTCTGTTTTTTTTTCTTCCTTTTTTCAGCATTAAAACAAAAGTTTCTCATGGTTTCGAACTTTCGAACCCTGTCTGTGGTGTTTGTTGGGCGGATCGAGTAGCCCAACAGTCCACTGCCACTCCCAAGCCCGAAGGGTTTCCGGGTGAGGTGAGCAGCCTGCCCGGGGTAAAAAGCAATGAAGCTTAGAGAACCAAGATTTGCCTCCGAACCATACGTTGACGACCTCGGCTCGGAAAAGGGTAAAGAATTGGAAGGTAAATATTACTAGAATTGGGACATGAAACGCGAGATCCTGGAACACTAGTGAGCATCAAATTTTAATGGAACTTGAAAGAAACAAAATAGATATATGCTGTCTTACGAAGACAATAAAGAAAAGAAATGGAATAGAACAGCATGGGAAGTATACATTAATAAATACCAGTGTCCCTAAACGTATTAGAGCAAAGGAGGGAGCACAATAATTATACACAACTAACATATTCATAAGATAAAGGGTCATAGTTACATATCTGAGAGAACAGTATCATTTAAGTTACATACTACTTCGAGACCAATTAATATAATTTCTGTGTTTGCACCTCATGATAAACAAAAATTGTATAATGATCTACCAGAATTTCAGTCAGATAGATTACAGGAAGAGAGTAAATAGCAGGAGATCTGAATGCGAGGATAGGAAATCAGATTATCCAAGGAATTAAACAGAAGTTTAATGACGAAATTATAAATGAAAACCGTGAAATGTTAGTAGAATTCTGTATTGAAAATGAACTGAGGATAAATAACACCTTCTTTGATCATAATTTACAACACAAATACACATGGGCAAACAACTATGATTGATTATATTATGACCAATCGAGAAGTACACCCATTCCAGATATTGGATGGAAGGAGTCTTACTGCTGCAGATATCGGAACCTTGTGATCATAACCTTGTCCTCTAAAACTAAGGACAAATTTAAAAGTGAAACCAATGGAAAAGTCTATGATTCAGGAAAGAATTAACATCCAATCATTGAATGAGGAAACTACTAAACAATTATATAAGAACAGATTAAGAGAAAATAACTAATAATAAGACCCAGAACACTGAGGACATAGAATCCTCATGGCAAAAGATAAAAAATAATGTTTTGGCAGAAGCAGAAGAAGCCGCAGGGAAAGTAAAGATTAATTCGAGAACAAGCAAGTATCCCATCACAGTCCACTGCTTTTTATATTGTTTATAAACTTATCCAATAATGATCATAATCCATTTAACATATCCAATAATGATTTCCTACCTGGTCATAACAGTTTGACGATCTGGTCGAATATCTAAGAGAGTTTTTCTAATCTGAGGTTCAAATCCCATATCCAACATACGATCAGCCTCGTCTAACACCAAATATGTAATTGTTGTCACATCAATGCATCCTAGAAAGGAAGGAAAGAATTAATATAATGCATTTATATACACAAAATAAATTAATTACATTAAAACATTTTTATATATTGAGCTTGGTTCGACAAGGTTTTAACGGACAAAACGAGGAAATGTGCTCTTAGCGTTCCTTCCAATCAATTCTTTTCAGCGATCTTGACATTTATGCTATACGTTGACAAACAATGAAACTAGCAGCATGATGCAAGTCCATCTGCAATGCAATTACTTTATTTTACTTATTTTTGACAAGGGGATAACTTAATCGTAGCTCACTCTTATTTCTTCTACTCTGTAGGAGTCTTCACAGTAAAATGATTTTAGTTGTCTATTGATTGTTATGACATTCAATAAGTCGAGTCTGTTCAGTTTGTAAAGGTGAATCTCATAATTCACGAGTGAAAGTCAATCACCAAGCAAGACATTCTCAAACAGTGATTCAGACACATTCCACCATAGAATATAAAAGATATTTATTCACTTTCAAGCCTAAAGTAATTTCAAAAGTCTTGCTTTCACCAAATCATAATTTGCTCACAATTTTGAAGTGTCATACCCAAAATCAATATGAACACGAGCGAAAAATTGAAAAAAAGTGGCAATTCTCTCTGTGAAGTGGACCTTTTTTGAGATGGCAAAAAGTAAATTCTAATTCTGCCACTGCTCTGATGCACCAACTTGGACTGACTTTTAAGAGTAATCTATTTGTCTCATCAAATATTTTCAACATGCAATTTTCGAAAAATCCGAGAGATGAACGAAAAGTGAAACCTCCACCATTCGTTTAAGCATCCTTTGTTTTAACTCTGGAAAAACATTTAAAACAAAAAATTGGGGAGTTTTTTGAGAAAATAATATTTTTATAATTTGAATTCAGCTGATTTTTTTAGAACAAATTTTGTTAACGGCAAAAATCCCTATCTTAAATTTTGCAGCTCTGAAGAATTAACTTTTTGCAATTTTCAGAAATACATAAAGTTTGCCAGAAAGGAGGCTAACACCATATTTTTTTACCATCCTTTGATAAGTAAAATATCTGTTTCTAACTCGCAAAGCCTCGAGTTCTTTTGGTTTGATTAAGAAATATCAATTTTGCAGAAAATCGACAGAATGATTTATGCGCTAGCATAGACCACTGACGGACAGACAAATAATTTGCTGTCAATCAACTATTTGGTATCAAGGACCCACAGAAAATGGATTCCGACTACACCACATTTCAATTTCTCTATAGTAGCCAATGACATTAGGACATTGTTTCATCTCTTGCCTTATGAAGGTTTTAATTAATTCGCAAACGTCCTTTTCAACGGTGCTCATGGACACAGAAATGTGCTTACCACTGTTAAAAAGATTCATTTTATAAGGCAGGAATTGTAACAATGACCTAATGTCATCAGCCACTACAGAATATTCTAAGCACACAGGAAGTAATTTATTATACATAGGAACATCATTTATCCACTTTTTCATTATCAGGGTTTGACAATAAGACACTAGAAAATTTGTTGCTTACCAGCGCTCAACTACAATACTTTCTCTTTTTACAAATTAAAGGCAAGATAGTAAAAATGCTCACCTGCCATTACAAGATCATTTAACCGTCCTGGGGTGGCAATAATTATTTCTACTCCTTTGGTGAGAGCAGCCTTTTGCTGGTTGCGGCTCCCTCCACCATAGATGCATACACTATGATGAAAGAAAATATTGTAATGTAGAACATTTCCATTTTATTTCTTTCATTGCAGAAGTAATTAAGTGATAGTCAAATATTACCACAGAGAAACATCATGTAATAACAATGAAAATATATAAAGAAAAAAATTACCTTTTAATACCTCTATAACTGTACTTCTTGACTTCATTTTCTATTTGCAAAGCTAATTCACGAGTAGGAGCCATTATTAAAACATTTGGACCTCCTCTTTCAGATCTAGGAACTGGTTGATTATCTATGTGAATAAATGCTGGTAGTAGAAATGCCAAAGTTTTTCCTGCAAAATAGACAATATCAAGCCTTTGAACATTTTTAAAATAATGCAATGAAAATATTGCTCTAGTGATAGTTTCATGTATATCTTGGAATTTCTAGAATATCAATATCAATAATTACAACTTTATCAACAAATTCATTTTTTATTTAATTCTCTACTAAAAAAACTTCAAAATTTTCCTTTACATTATATTGCAGAAGGGAGGGAGTTTAAAATAAGGAATTAGGTTTCCTATTAACTGCAACAACTTTCTCGTGGGATATGTTATTCTTATGTAGAACAGAATTAATTGTCAAAAATATTTACTCAAATTTTTCAAACATTCCTTCATCATCAAGAAGACTCAATTTTATACTGCAATTATTGTTAACTTCAGTTTGTCACATTTAAAACTAGCAAAAAAAGAAAAAAAAAAAAAAAAAATTAATAATAATAATAATAATAATAATAATAATAATAATAATAATAATAATAATAAATTTTCCACTGGCAATAAGTACAAAGATTACTATGAGTGAAAATGCTACCTGGCCAATAAATACACAAGAATGCCTAGATGGGTCTTGAGACCACCCAAACTGAGGTTTGTGGAATATTGCAGGTACAATGTAAATTGGGTAAGGTGATCCATTGGGATAGTGGTAACTGCAGGGTACCCTAAGAGTCTCTTAGGTTCTGGGACTGATGGTAGCTGGGTTTATAGTCTGGCAAAAGGTCAGTAAAGGAAAGCCTTTCTAAGAAGAAATGAGTTTCGGTTTGGTTGATGATCAAAAATGGTGAATAAAGTTTTATAAAAGCAAACTGCTGATACGACTTCTATTTGATCTAATATGTCCAATAGCTCGGTTTAGACAAGCAGTGTCAGGTGTGAAAACCGTCTGACCTGTCAGTCAGCTTCCAGAGTCACTAGAATGAAATGGGGTTTATGGTCTGTCGCGCATCATGGATTTCAATCAAGACATTGACATTATTTTGTTTAAACTTGCAAAAAATTTTGTCAGAGGCTCACAATGGAGATTAATGTAGTAACTGGAAACCATTTGCAACTTATATGAGTGATTTAAAAGTGAAAACGAGTCTGTAGAAGGTGAGCAACAGTTGGGATGTCCTTCAACTTCAAAAAACAGATAAAAATTGTGCAAAATGTGGCATATTAGTTTGTTCAAATAAACAAATAAGAGCTCACAGAAGAACTTAACATTTTGAACGGGTCCATGTAAGTATTTACACTGATAATCTGCAAAGGAGTTCACCAGAAAAACGAGCCAATTGATTTCTTTTTTATTAAGACAATGCACTGTGCCATATGCTGTGAGAGGGTCATGACATAGCAGCTGAAAACCCTTTGGAAATAAACCTTCTGGAAATTCTTCTTGTCATGGATTCCATACTGGGACAAGTGCTTCGCTAACCAAGGTCGGTTCTTTGAGGGCCTATGTAAATGTATTACTTTGTAATAAAATTATTCACTGTATTTTATGATACAACCTTGTACATCTCAATATCCAAAAGTTGCAAACCTTTCCTACACCATACCTTTTCAAAAGGAGTCTACTTGATTGCTACCATCACAGCTAATACTATAGTGTCATTTCAAAATAAATCTCATATACCATTGTAGAATTCAACATTTTCTGTTACATTAAGTTCTTTGTAATGTACAAGTAGAGATCAACATTGGTTGATGGCTAAAAATTTTTCGATATTGGCCAAACTTAATTTTTTTTTTTTATATAATGAACGTTGATATATAAAAAATAATATATTGGTTTTTTAAATGTAAAAATATAATATTATTTTCTTTTGTTATTTTGAAAAGATTTGTATTTTTGAGATAGTTTTTTTTTTCACTTCAGCATAAGTACAGAAAAAGAATTATCTTTGTGCTTTGATCACTTTCTACAGGCTTAAATTTTTTAATAAAAATATATTCAATTGGACAAAATTAATTTTTGGGCATTTGTTAAAAAATTAACTTTCTATTCCATTACATTAAAAGTTTTTGACACAATTTCCAAGTTCATATATTAACCATTATACATAAATAAAAAACTGAACACATATAGATTAAGGAAATTACCTGTTCCAGTTTGCGCTATACCAATTAAATCATCTCCTCGTAGCAAAATAGGCCATGCTTGGCATTGAATAGGAGATGGCTTCTCAAAATTCTGTTTGCGAATTTCTTCTAATATATCAGGATAAGCAGCAAAGCACTGTTCAAAAGTACATACTGGGTTGGGAATGGGCCTTTCTCCCTCTTTAAATACAAATGAGACCACAATATTATTATTTTCTTGCCTGAAAGACGGGAAAAAACACACCTTCATTATTAATCTGGGAACTGAACACTAAAATATTTAAAGAAAACAAATAAGTAAAAAGTAGAATAAAAAGAACACCACCAAAAGAGTAACGAATATGTCGATTTGTATAGTTGTGGAATTATACTTCTATAAAGAGGAATATGAATCACAACCAAGGTCCAGATAGTGCAACATTTTATTTGGAGTTCACTCAAGAAATCTCTCAAACTCCAATCCCTCTCAATGACAAATTTTTCTTAGGAAGGGCACTGAATGTACAGTACGTGTATTGCATGCAAATTATACCCTGTTAACAGACCACTACTCTCCCCAACCCTGACCAGCTTCTTAATAGCAATTTTCTTAATTTACTCGCTTTTAACAAGAATTTTCAATAGTTAAAATGAAAAATAGTGACTTTGAAAAAGCATTCTTGCAACATGTTCTGTACCTCAACTTCATTCAAGGAAATCAGAGGGTGCGGGGATTCTAAGAATCAGGTAATAATAAACTGGGTCACCGATACAGTATTATGGCTGCTCGCTCCATTTCAGTTATGCTTCTTCTAATGACATAGTGAATATTAAAGTGATCTAATGTTTAATTCTTTGAATTAACACGGTCTTCCTTGCCTTCCCGAAAGAACACAGGTGCGATAGGATATCACTGTTGAAGTTGGGATTTTCAACATGTCCCGCAACCCTTCAGTGTTTGCCTTGTGACCAGATTCTGAGCCCAGACCCAAGAATCATTACTTGATGTTTATTTTTCATTGTGAATTAAGTGTGAGACAAGTAATGTTTGAGCTTCTAAGACACAGAATGTCCTTTGCATACCCAAGTGACAAATTGACATTACAAAAGAAAAATGGAGGTTCGTTTCCAGTACGAAACTGTTGGGGGAGTCCTAAAACTGAAAACAATTGCGTTTCAGTTTTAGACAAACAATTTTAGGGACATTACTGAAACAAATGTTTCATTTTACCCCCTAAAAAGAAGATATAAATAGTCCAAAATGCACTTAAAAAGAGAGAGTAAAATTCTAAAACATCCTTATGTCAAAACAGCAAAATAAATGTATTCTTGAATCTTGCATCAGGGCTCGAGCCATGATTGAGCAATATGCTGGCTTAGTTTCACCAGCATTTACACCACCAACAGGTGTTCCTCATGGTTCCACTTGGACCACTGCCTTTTGCCATTACAATTAAGGATTTTAATGAGAACTTGTGTTACCTCCTAACCTATGTAGACGACAAAACTTTTTTTAAATCACCTCAGTTGTGGATTGTGATAAACCACAGGATTATATGATCACCTTTTATGATTGTTACATTTTCCACAAATTAACTAAGTCCGGATAAGTGTAAGGTCAGGTCATTCTGTGTCTCAGAAAGTAGCTGGTAGTTACAAGATTCCTGATAGAGAATTGCAATCAGTTTATGTAATAAAAGATCTAGATATTATTTTTGATAATAAGTCATCTTTAAATATATTGTGGATCTTGAAAATAATGTAAATAGAACTCTAGGCTCTGTAATCAGACTGGGCAGGAAAATTTGTAATCTAGATGTATTGAAAGTGGTATTTTTTGTTTGGTTAAATCAAAACTTGAGTTACGATACAAAAATCGTGCTATTTTAAGCACTTGTTCTCTTAGAGCACGAGAGAGAAATAAAAAAAATATGGATTATCAAATAAGTTTCGATAATTTTTGAAAGGTTTATTTGGAAACACAAAATCGACTAAATAAAACAGCTGTATCTTTTCACTGCCACCATCTTGACGTTCAACAACAATTAGCTCCTCAAATATCGATGTGGCCTTGTTGAGAAATTTCTACGAAGCTTTATGGAATGCTCAAAAAGAAATATACCAATACATCGAAAAATACAAATTGAGTAAAAAATAGAAAAGCGAAAAAGTAAAATATACATACATATATATATATATATATATATATATATATATATATATATATATATATATATATATATATACACACATACATTACGTCTCTCATTATTAATATTTACATTATCAGTGATAAGTATTCATTGGATTTATAAGTATACGTGTTTCAAATTATCTCTTACAACATTTATCGAAAACTCAAAACATATTCTGTGGAAAATTAATTATTATTAATTTATTATTATAATTATTATTATAATATATATATATATATATATATATATATATATATATATATATATATATATATATATATATATATATACACATATACATACATTCGTCTCTCATTATTAATATTTACATTATCAGTGATAAGTATTCATTGGATTTATAAGTATACGTGTTTCAAATTATCTCTTACAACATTTATCGAAAACTCAAAACATATTCTGTGGAAAATTAATTATTATTAATTTATTATTATAATTATTATTATAATTAATATATATATATATATATATATATATATATATATATATATATACATACATTACGTCTCTCATTATTAATATTTACATTATCAGTGATAAGTATTCATTGGATTTATAAGTATACGTGTTTCAAATTATCTCTTACAACATTTATCGAAAACTCAAAACATATTCTGTGGAAAATTAATTATTATTAATTTATTATTATAATTAATATATATATATATATATATATATATATATATTAAGATTATTATAAAATTATATATATATATATATATATATATATATATATATATATATATATATATATATATATATATATATATAAAATATATATATATATATATATAATCTTATAAAGAATATTTAACACTATCCTTACCAAAAATTTTAAGAAAATATTTAAGGCATTTTTGATAAATACTCTTTTTTGATATTTTTTAATATTGCATATATTTCACAGAATACTGCTGAGAGCGAATAAAATTTTAAAATATCATACACGACCTAAATAAAAGAATGACAGAAAACAATTTCATTTGAGGGAGAGATCTCTATCTATCTTCAATTTTGCAGTTTTAGAACACTGATGAAAACATTTCAAAGTTTTGCAATTTTCGAAAATTGCACTAAACAGTGAAAATAAGACCTACGTCACCTTTATATGAGTATTTCAGTCTATTCTGACAAGAAATTTAAGGAAAAAATTTGCTGTCATTTATGAGAAATTTTAGAAAAGGTCTCTGGGGCTTCATATAAAGTATGGCAGCGCTTGTTTTATAAAATTTCAGATCCCGGAATGTGCCCTATTTTAATTATTATTTCAATAGAAATAGTTATATATTTATAATAGAATCAAATAATAATTCCAGAGGTATTGGAATACCATTCTGTGGTGTTCCGCCAGAAATAAAGCCCTGAGTATGGCCCAAAATGATTCAAAACAGCAGCACTTCAACTCGGAGCAAATCAATTGAGCATTATCTGTTTTTGAAAAAATTCTGCGATAGTTTAGTTGCTTGTGTTTTTCACGACAGAAATGGTATTAAAAAAAAACAAAACAACCTTTTTCGATATCAGGGGCAAAACTTTAATATCGGTTGAAATCTTGAAATTGATTTTCCACAGCGTGACAACTTTCTCTATAGGTGGGGATGTGGGAGGAGAAGAAGGATAAAGGGGGATGGGGAGAAGGACAGAGGGGGAGGGGAGAAGGGCAGAGGAAGGGAGGGGTGAAGGGCAGAGGAAGGGAGGGGAGAAGGGCAGAGGAAGGGAGGGGAGAAGGGCAGAGGAAGGGAGAAGGGGGTGAGGAGAAGGGGTTGGGGAGAAAGGGGCAAGGGGAGGTGATAGGGTGGAGGGGTAGGTGGTAGAGGAGGGGTGGGGGAGAGGGAGGGGTAGGTGGTGGAGGAGGGGGGATTGTAGAAGGGGAGGAGGAGGAGAGAAGAAAAAACCATTACATTAGGATAATTAAAAAACATGAAATTACCGAATTTTTTCTGCCATCTCTGAACTCATACCAGATACTTCTGGATCTTCTTTGTAAAAATCCTTTATTAAAGGTGGACAATGACTCCACCTTTCCTTTTCTGCTGCTTCCTGAAAAACAAATCAAGTTTACTGTTAATCCAGTTTGATTATTTGAGAGTACATCACTTTCATAGAGCATCTCTGAATAATTCTTTTATTAACTAGCAACGCAGTTACATGTGTGTACACTTGCACATACACATACATAAACTATAGGTGGTTCCGCGGGAAAGATGGAGAAGGCAGATTGGGCTTTTGTGAGTGAAAATTCCATAACTGTGTGGAATAGTGTCTTCCGAAAATTTTCACCTTCACACCTAACAAACAAATAAAACACACACACACAAACAAACAAACAAAAACACACACACACACAAACAAACAAAAACAACACACACACAAACAAACAAAAAACACACACACACAAACAAAAAAACACACACACACACAAACAAAAAAACACACACACACACAAAACAAAAACACACACACACAAAAAAAAAACACACACACACAAAAAAACACACACACACAAACAAAAAAACACACACACAAACAAAAAAAAACACACACACAAACAAAAAACACACACACACACAAACAAAAAAACACACACACACACAAAAAAAACACACACACACAAACAAAAACACACACACACACACAAACAAAAACACACACACACACACAAACAAAAAACACACACACACACAAACAAAAACACACACACACACCTTTTCCATTATTATACACAGTTTATTTTTTTAACTTTCTTTATTTGGCCAAATGAGGTATTTGTTTGTAAAGATGTAACTTCTGGGTTAGAATGGTTCTCAAGTTTTATTGATAGGCAGGTAAATCAAATTTTTGGGGTGAATACAAAAGAAATATTAGATCTCATCAGTGACGAGTCTTATTTTTCCAACCACACTGGCAATGACGATAACATAATACCCACTACTCCTTTCATGCCTTTTCCCTGAGGTAGTGAAGAAATCGAGTATTGAGACAATGAAGATGAAATAGAAAATGATAAACCTTTGCATTAACAAAGCATTTGGCATTCGACACAATTTTTTTAAATTTCTCTCACACCATCTCCAGAAAGAGATCTTCCAACAAAAATGCTACCTATTTTTTGTACAGACTTCTGAGGTATGTGGGAAATGAAATTGTGAAAAACTCGACTTCTTGGGTTTTTGAGTAGCAGTAGCATACGCACTTCCAAATTCACTACAATAGCCATAAGACTGAGATGATGGCAATAATACAATTGGGTAATCGAAGAATAAAAACTATTATCGCCAGTAAGCCTGACGACAGCCTATATTCTACGCCGAGGCGCATTTCCCCCAGTAATGGCGAGGTACCGTGGTGCGATCTTATTCACCCAGTGCGTAACACTATTCTTCCGCACATGGGTAACGAGATTCCCTCGCCCGAAGAACCTACCGCTGCCAACTCACTGCCGAGGCAGCGGACTTGGAAAAATTAGGAAGCAGGCCAGCAAGCTGGAGTGGTCTTGGCGGCTTGAGAAAGGGGAAAACCACACGGAGGTGCCCCATAGGCTTTACACTTAAGACTGCTCGGCCACCCGCGTTGCCGCAAGACTCGCTTCTCATTACATATGTTGCCTTACGCAATGAGAGCTCCAATATAAAGGGAAGTTGAAGTCTAGTGGACAGTAGAAGTGACAGATGAAAGGCGGATAGATTCAGAAGGCTATTTACAAATTAGTCCGTTGCTGTTCCTACCCGACACCATCATAGTCCATGAACATGTGGTAGATCTCAATCGAGGACCGGAGGGTCACGAGAGAAATCGTCCGCATGTGCATGTCCGACGTGATGCCGAGCTGCCGGAGCGCTGCGATGGTCTGCGGTGGCATGGCCCCATATCGCCAAGGACGATGGGGAGTACGCAAGCGCTGTTGGTCTTCAATAGCTGCGCCGCGACCGGGAGAGCAGGACGGTGCTTCCTGATATTCTCTGCGGTCCCCCTTTCGAGCCCGTTCCCACCCTCGTGGCGGACAGTTACGTCGACCACGAAGGCCACTCCCTCATTCAACACGCTGAGGTCGGGTTTGAATCGGGACCCGTCAGGTAGACCGAGAGAGACTTCGGTTGAAACCGTCGTCCCCCGTTGCTCCAAGAGGCGCGCCTCGACGAAATGTTTAATTTCATCGTGCCGGTTGATGCGCGCCGCCTCGGTGCAGACGCAAAGGCCCAAGCGTCTCGGGCGCAGCGTGACATCTTCTGCAGCTGACATCCTTCTGTGGGATGGCCCTGTTGAGTGACGTCCTGTTGTCCGCGGTGTCCGTGCGGAGTTGTAAGGCTGTTACGAAGCGGCACGGCTTCAGCAAGGCGGGCTCTGCCAGGAAGTCATTGCCCACAGAGTCGTCGGCGTGCGCCAATGCAGCCTTTCCTTGGCAGCTCAGGTGGGTCCATCGCTGAAGTTCCGCCTTCTGCTGCCTCTTCTTCAGCGCCACGACTTCTTCGTGTTCGGTGTCAGGGCACCGGGTGATGTTCCCACAGAAGGTATCGGACGAGCGCGCCATCTTGCAGTCCAACGAGAGGGCGACCCGTGGCACCAGTTGCGTGAGCCTCTGGAGCCCTAGGCCGCCGTCTCGTGGCCTGAAGTACAGCAGGCCGTCCGTGATGCAGCGAGGTAACTTGATGTCCTTGATGGGTGAACAGCAACGTCCAGCCGGTCCAGTGCGGCTCGCGATGGCATTGCGAGCCCAAGTTGGTGAAGGAAGTGCGGCTGGATGTAGGTCTGCCACAGGTGCAGCTTCTGGTAGGGCTTCAGAGCTGCCCCCTGGGCCCGTCCCAATGCCTCTAAACCTCGCCGGCAGGTCAACGGCGTTGAAGCCCTCTCAAGGCGAGTAGCTGATACCCAGGTACCGCAGCGACTGGTCGCTGCGGAGACCTGGGATTGCCCCATTGAAGATATGAACGCTGGGATCTTGCAAGGCCCAGGACCTGCGGTCAACCCTTATTTGGAAAGTGACGCTCTTGGAGGCCGCTACTTCCATACCAAGGGCCTTGAGATAGAGTTCCGTGATGTGGAGCTTATCTTGGACGTCGTGCGGGCCCGCGCCGAACACCACTAGGTCGTCGGCGAAAGCCAGGACGCCAAGATTTTGTCCAGCCACCTGTAGCCCCAGTTGGACTTCGAGGCGTCGAAGTAACTGGTCCATAACCAAATTAAAGAGGAGAGGAGAGAGTGGATCACCTTGTTTGACGCCCCGACGGAGACGAATATCAATGTCTCCGTCAGGGTGTGAGATGGTGGTGTGGACGTCACGGTAAGAATCCTTGACAAGCCGCACAAAAGCCGGCGGCGCACCTTGCTTTTCTAGGGCCCATGCGACAGCTTCATGGGGACGATGTCAAAAGCATTCGCCACGTCCAGCTGGACGCACACTCCCCCATGTCTTTTCTTCATCGCCTCGACTGCTTCGTGGGAATTTGTACATTCTCGAAGCAGCCAGGCTCAGACACAAAGCCTTTCTGTCGGTGATGTAGTGAGATTTGGTTTCGCAACCTCATCTCCATGAGTCCCCAGAAGGCCCGCGCTATTGATGATATTGCGATGGGCCGGTAATTGGCGGGGTCCTTATTAGTGTGGTCCTATTGCGGGACCACTCAGTGGAAGGTAAAAGGAAAGTGGATCATTTGCCCGAAATAGCGAACAATGTAAAGTCATCTCATTGCCGTTAGCCACTGTGCGACAGTCCCTAATGTCGCTTCATTTGTTCATGTTTCTGTGCCTCAAAAAGTGCCCCAAAATGTTTTTAAAAAACTTTTTCACAAAAATAGTTACTTTTGAACGTTGGGCATATGTTTATATTTTATAAATCTTAGTTAACTCTTTGTTGCATTAGCATTACAAAACTAGCATAACAAAAATATAATTTTTGTTCACTGAAAAACAGGAATTTATATTTCTACAACATTGATTATTACAGAAGCTAAAATTACTGCATGAAGAAAAAATGCTGGAAATTTCGTTGGGTCAATATTATGGCGTAGAAGATTTATGAAAAGGCATGGTCTTTCCATGCATACTAGAAAAATATCATTAAGACTCCCGGCGGAATATGAAGAGAAGATCATTGCTTTTCACAGGCCACAATTCCCATTCCTTTCATAAAAATCAATACTTCTTAAAAATAGGGTGTGGTCTTATACACTGGCAAATACGGTACATAGAGTTTTGGAATTAAAAAATTATTTCATGCGGAAATGGATTACATTGCAATAATATACATGCCCTTGCATTGCAGAAAATCTAAAATAAAGTATGAACTCAAATTTAAAATGAAGTACCAGCCCTTGGGTTCGAGAAGGTTATATTTACATTTGAAAATACTGCACATGACACAATTTAAAGCTCTACCGTTGAGGAAGAGAAAGAAATCTTGAGAAAGAAAGCTATCCCGAATAATGGAGTTGTAAGAGGGTATTGACAGAATTTTGATTTTTTTTTTATTTTCAAAGAGTTTTTAATGAAAATTGGACATATGCCACATTATTGGGTGAACTTTACTTTATTCAGCAAAAATTTGGAGGTTTGAGAAAATCTTGCTTAAATACTTCTATAAACAATATTGCCATTTGACTCAAAATTTACACAAATTCTTTTGAAGAAATTATACAAGGCAGTGGAGATCTAAATTTGAAGCACTGATTTCCTTCAGAAAAACAAATTTCAGTAACACAGTTGTATGAAGTTAATTTTTAAAAAATCTGTTAACAAGTTTCATTAAAAATCATATCTGCACCATTTTTCAAGCAAATCCAGAGATATTTAAAGAAGAAATTCTGAGAACTTATTGAGGAAATTTTAAAAATGTCCTAAGAGTGTCAAGTACAGTACTCCCCAAAATTAAAAGGTATGTTTTAAATTCAATATACTGCAACATCATCCACATCAATAGGTAGCAGGAAACATACATCACATAGTTTAAATGTTTTAATTTAAATGTCAAAAATTTCTCATTGTATTCTAATATCCGCTGTTACTATTTCTTTGAAAAACAACAACTTAATTAATCTGCGTCGACAAATGGCACACCATATTCCATTTTAATGCAATGATCTCTCTACTGTTTCCTATGATCTCTCGGTACTCCAAGTCTGTTTTGCTGATTAACATATCCATCACATGAAATTAAGCAAAATCATGAAAAAACAGTTTATCAAGTGCCTCAAGACTTTCGCTCACAATTCACCATAGCCAATTACAGTAATTCATGCGAGCAGCTCGATCGGAAACATTAAACTCTTCAGATTCTGCTGTTTGAATGAGCGCTTTTATGTTTTTGGGATATTTGAAAGAACATCCTGAAGTACTAGTTTTCGCTGCGTGAGCACTGTATCTCAGCGATTGAGTTTCCAATGGAACATGCCCCCTGTCTCGCCACAGCACTTCACTAACAGAAAACAAGGACTGTTGTTCAGAATAGACTGATGAAAATTTTCTCTGATAGCCGCCTGGCACTCTTTCGCAAATTGTGCACCACAAATCTGCGTTGCTCTAATCTGAGGCGCATAGTAAGTTAACTTCAAAATAGTGAATGAAGACACAGCCTGTTATCCTTTGAGCAGGTATAACTCAGACCACAGGAAGGGCGCGGGTGAAAAGAAGGGGGTGGTGAGTGAAGGGTTTGTCACTGAAATGCAGTCAAAGGAGCTGTCCCAGAAGCAAAGTGGCAATTCTTTCACTTTTCTCTCAGGGCATTGAACAGCAGGGTTGTGTTTTAAACTGATCACCCAAACTATATACATTCTTTTAATTTTTTAAAAGTTACACAAGTGTAATTTGGGAGAAATATCTCCTAATATCGTTAATATTTATATTTCAGGCATATTTTTATACATTATTCTATTTCAGAGTACAAGTGCTTCAAATGATTTCTTATAGAGTTGAAAACAGCAAAAACACAAACTCTTTTTCCCCCAAAAAATGTACTCGACATTAATGAAAGAACTAAATTGTGAATAACAGATTTTATTTGAAGAAAAAATCTCAATCTTCAATAAAGAAGTGGTATGAACAGGTTTAAAAAAATTTCTAACTTTCACAATTTTTCACAATTCAGTAGCAACAGTGACATCTTATCTTTTTAAGTTTATTCCATTTCAATATTTTTATAAGAAATTTAAAGAAAAAAATTTGGAGCCAGTTTTGAGATTTTGAAATGTTCTTTGGGCTTTAAAGGAAGTACTCAAAAATTTAAAAACTTCTCTGCAAAATCACATTTAAAACGAGGGGTTAAAATATTAATGTATAATGTTGCTAAAAGTTAATTAAATCCAGTATATCTTCTTTGATCGATTGTCAACACTGACCAGGGCTCTCTGAGTTGTATGGACCAACATGTATCTAAATATGTATTAAAAACTGAAGAGAAAGTCAGAAATGAAGGAAATAATGAATGTGAAAATTGCATTAATGAAATACTAATCTTATTTTTAACACCATCCTTAAAACGAGAATTATTATTTCTTGTACTAAAACAGACTAGACTTTTTTGTGTTGCTGAAAGCGATCTTCATTCCTCTTCTCACAAGTGAGCATCAACCAAGCATTGAGATACATAGCACAGTTTTAAATTTTCAAATATAAATTTGCAACTTTCGGCTCTTAACCTTTGCTCTACAACGCACTGTGCCAAAATGTCCCGAAACTGCATAAAACATGCAAGTGTAACATGGCAGTGGTAGGCATTTATTTGGAGAAAATTATAATTTATCATTCATGAAAAGGATGTATTTTGAAGAAGGGAGGGAAGAATTTTATTGTTTCCTAGAACGTTAAAATTGACTAATTTCACAAACTAGTAGTGCTACAGAATGGTACAGACTTTCTCATACTAAAGTTTTCTAATTTTCTTGTGTGGACTAGTACTATAAAGTATTGCCCCTCCTTCCTACCTGCTGCCATCTACTGCCGCCCTAAGTATATCTTTTTGAAATTTTCTCAATTTTTCAGTTTCCTAATAGTAGAACCGAAAAATTATTTTAAGAATATTAAAGAAGGCTAATCCTCATCCTAAATAGCAATTTTCATTGAAAAATTTGGAGCAGTTTTTAAGAAAATGGCGTTAAGCTTTACTATAAATGTGAAATTTGCAACTCCTTTTTACAGGAATCTATAGTTTTCAAAAAATTTCATTTGAAGTAATTTGAAGAATTTACGCTCACAAATTCAATAATGTATACACATGGGTGAAAATGTGCACATTAACGACGTGAGAGAGATTTAAAAGAAATTTTTGAAAAAACAAAAGACTATATGACATTAAACTTTTCAGCATATTAAACAGTGCAATTAGCATTATCCATTGGAAAAGTTGGAAGAAAAAATTTGGAGCTATTTTTGACAAAATGGCGTTTGAGCCTTTCTGAAAATGTGGAAATTTGAGTTCACTTGCACAGAAAATTGTAGTTTTCAAGAAACTTTATACAACATTATTTAAAGCACATGTACTTATAAATATAATAATGTGAAGAAATCACATCTAATGTAAATATAACAGACGTGAGAGAAGTAAAAAAAAAAAAATTTTTATTGTAATGTTTGAAAAAACAAAAACAAAAGAATAGAGCAATATGACATTATATCACATTGGGTATTTTTTTTATTTTTTATTTTTATTTATTTTACGTCAAAAAAAAAGCAGTTAAAAACTGCTATGACGTGCTATGGGGAAAAGTGAATTGTGTGCACATTTTCAAAATTCTTGATCCCTACACTAAGTCATATACTACTTAAATTTTGAATTTTACATTTGGGTACATTTGGCACAACCTCTAACAAAATTTTGAGAAAATCTTATTTTTTTAAATTGCACATATTTCACGCAATGTACTACAAATTTTCAAAAAAATCTACATGACCTTAATGAAAGGCCTATTTATGGGCAACAAATTTCATTTTTTAAAAAAAAAATTTTTAAAATTTTAACCGTGAAAATATAGCACTTTATAAGTGTATTTTACTCTATTCTTAAAAGAAATTTAAAGAAAAAAATTTGCAGCTGTTTATGAGAAAATCTCTGGGGGGCTTCATGTTAAGTACCCCCAAATTTTAAAGAATGATTTCCAAAATTTCAAAACTTCAACTAGAGTCAGATAGAGGTTTCTTCAATTTGGAAAATATCATATGCACAGTTTAGGTGCTAGTAGTGTTCACAGACAGATGGATGGACGGACAGACAGACACGTTTTGAAAGAAGGATTTTCAAATCGTAGCCCCTCGAGTGAAGCTAGATCATCCTGGGAATAGAATTTCCATTTTTGAAAAAATCTTGCATGTGGTGTAGGCACTCAGTATTCACAGACGGACGGACTGACTGACATTTTGAAAAACCACACACACACCAACCTTTTTCGGTATCAGGAACCCCAAAAGTTTATTTTCGTTAAAATCTCGAAATAGATTTTCCGCAGTATTACACAACTTTTTCTACACTACGTATATACGTATGTATAAGAGAAAGTAACAATGTGAGTTGGGTCAAAAAGACCAGACATTGAAGTGCATGTCCTGGCATTTTACTTTGTACACCAAAGGTTAATATTGCTTTGTACTAGCTAAAACTCTCTTCAACATTAGAAGTAATGGGGACCATCTTCAACCGTGTATAATCTTGTGAAGGTAAATCACAATCTACTACTGAACCACTTAAGATTGCACTAAGTAATTAGGCACAAAAATGCATTGTAACTTTAAGAACATAGGTTATTTTGAGTCATTTTTATTTAATAAAACTCTCAGTGCCTTCAGGTAACCAAGTTAGAGTAAAGTTTAATTCACTTCTCAAAGGATATTTTGCCCAATACAACAAACGCAATTTTAACTTTGCACAAATACGAAATGGGGCAAACTATAGTACTTACATATAACAAATAGAACATCTGTACTTACATAAGCTTTATTGAGTTCTGCCCAGTTGATGGCCTTAGGCACAGGTCTATCAGCACTTTCTTCATTGTTTGTATTTGATTTAAATGTGTCTTCATTAGGCCATGCAAGGGAAGACTGTTGAGGTCGAGGGTTTGAATCCAAAAGATCCTCTATTAATTGCTTAGCTTTATTCTGAGCATCTTGACTACCTGTCAGAGTCACAATTGAGGTCTGTCCATCTTCTAACGGCTTACCAACCTTAATGTTATAATAGATGTAACAAATAAAATTTAATAATATTTCTGTGTAATTGAGAGGCAAATGTATTATGTGACTTAAAGCTTACAAAAGAATACAAACCTTAATACGAGCACCACTCTCCTCCTCAAGTTCTCGTATTCGTGAACCTCCACGGCCAATAATTCTCCCAACTTCTGATGATTTTACATTCATATTTGTGCCTGAAGAGTCACTGTTTTCCCATCTATTATTTGTTGGACCATTCCATCTTTCCCCTCCACTCTGCCCACCATGGCGATCACCACGACCACGAGGTCTTGCCCTAACCTCATCCTTATTATTGGAAAATCGATCACTATCTGATCCTCTATTTCGATACCCACCACCTCCACGACCATAAACCTGTGTGTAAACAGGAAATTGGACAGTAGGAGCTCCCTCTCCATCAGATTCCCATCCATCATTCATTGCTATCATACCACCTGAAAGAAATCCAAAATAGTAAACCTTCTGTATTACACAGTGATGAATTCACCAAATTGACATAACCACAAAAAATGTTAATAAATAATTAACACTCGGTAATATTTTTTTTTAATTTATAAAAATTGAAATAACTAATGTTCTATTGTAAATCAATTGTCCAACAGTCAAATACTTCTCACAATTATACGGGTTTTTGCACGACGTCAATTACTTGTTTAAAACACAATTCCAAAAACGTCAACTGATGTTATGTTGCGATACAACATCTCAAAAACCTGAATGCTTCAACAATTATACCTCCTTACTATCCAATAAACACTTCGTCGGAAGTGATCTTCAAATAAAGAAATATTCCACACCGGCGACTTCTTCCCGGTCAACTACCACTAATGCCTACCGTCTCGCACACAATGAGAAGCGTTACGCACACCGTCAGCTCCTAACTTCTACGTTTTCCCCAAATTTGCTTAGTTTTATTTAACTCATATCTATTGATTTGAACATATTTTCACCAATAAAATGAAAACTTAACCAGACGACAGGAAGAAAGCACCTACTTATCTGCACAGCAATATGGAAGATATTTGGATTCATATAGCGCCTCTGCAGAGCGTGGGAGAAAGTAATATGAAAAAGACTGTCGCCAAGTAAAATGTTCATAGCAATGTTAAGACAATTTTAAATATATCAAAAACAAAAGACAGATTTAAATATATTTTAGTTAACTAAGCATAATCCTTTTTTTTTTTGTATTTCCAGTGAGTGTAACGTTTTTAGGCATAAGATACATGTTTATTCTTTGCCTCACGCCAAGCAACACGGCAACCAAGAGCTACTCTACGGCAGGGATTCCCAATCTTTTTCTTTCACCGACCCCTTTCAAGAGAATTGTTTGATTCACATAAAATTTTTAAATATGTAACATCCATAATCAAAAAATAAAGAATAGCACATACAAATGCCATTGAGATATCAATTGCGCATATTCACATAGTACGTAAATGCCTTAATTTTCAATAATCGAAGATGTTCCCGCTTTGAATCAGTGTTTCTAATCTTCATTGTAGTGCAATGGGTACAAAATGCCATTTTTTTAAAACTGGCCTTAACGTTTCCCCAGTGCGTATTTCAGATAGTATTTTCTTGCACGATAGAGTGTCATTGTGAATGTGTAATGATAATTTCTTGACTTTTCTATACATCCTTACCATGCCCTAACTCCTAAGCGTGAGTGACGAATGGGAGAGAAGAGAAGTTGTAATTTATTATTATATGTGTTTTGAATAATATCAGAAAACAATTAATGATCAAGGAAAATAATAGATTTTTGTTAACAATGGGACTCGTTCGACCCCCATTCCCCCTTGATCATCAATGACCTTCATTAAAATTTCTTCGACCCCCAGTGTAGTCCCGACGAGTGATGGAAGGATTTAGCTAGGTCGAAGTCAACCGCTGTCTGGAGGAGAATTCTAGAGGCGGGCTGCTCTGATCAGTAGTTTTCCTTGGTTTCTCCGATCAACGCCAGTCGATACGAAGCAGTACCCTAACAAATGGACCACGGACCGTGCGCGATCTTTCCTTCCTCTTCCTTGCCATATCTTTACCCCTTACTTATATACACACAGTTACATGCTCTACACGTAATTGTTTCCATACGTTTCGAGAGCTTAGAGCATGTCCCGGCTGGGGCGGTGCTCCGCTGGTTGAAAATAACTGGAGAAAACTCTGCCGACGTGCAGGTCGGCGCCGGATCTCGCCAGGCAGCGGGGGAAAATCACCGCCACCTCCACTGATAAAACATGCATTATATATATGGGACTAATGACCTTAACAGTTGAAAAAGCGCCCGGAAACACTATCAATCAACCCAGGGGGTCGAAACCGACCCGGTTGAGAACCCCTGCTCCACAGCATAAAAAACTGTTCGTATGAATGTAGACTTACAGCCTTCATGCTCAACAGTCCTCATGAATAACAAGTGATGCTACAGAATGGCACAGACCTTCTTGAACAATTTAGTTTCCTTATCTCTTTAGTAGACGGATCTATTCAGTTTTGCCGCAGCCGCATCTCAGTTGCCATCTTATTGGAGCCCAATACAATTTTTTTTCAGTTTTTTCTTTATTTTTTCGGATCCCTAATAGTAGAATTGAAATTTGATACCTACGAATATTATAGAAGGGAAAAATCTGAGGGTACTTTACACGAAGCCCCAGGAACATTTTAAAAAATTTTCTCAAAAATGGCTCCAAATTTTGACTTTCTCGTATACATACGTATATACGGAGTAATATACGTAGTATAGAGAAAGTTATGAAATGCGGCGGAAAATCTATTTCGAGATTTCAACGAAAATACACGTTTTGGGGTTCCCTGATACCGAAAAGTGTTGTTTTTTTCTCCTTCAAAACGTTTGTCCGTCAATGCCAGATAACCGAACAGGCTGAGTAGGCTGCAGCCTGGGGCGCGCAATTTTGGGGGGCGAACGAATTTCAACGGATTCAAAATTTCATAAGGCGAATTTTTTAAGGTTTTTTATAGAAATATTTCTTTTCATATTTGTGTGAATTGATGATATGAAAGTGTGAATTAATCACACACACACATATATATATATATATACACACACACACACACACACACACACACACACACACACACACACACAAACACACATTGATATAAACGGATAAAACGAATACAAACATATTGAATATTTATTAAATGAATATCGCGGTGAGAATTATTTATACGTATATGTATAATCAATTATTTATACTACACAATATTTGCGTCGATTACGAATATCGTACAATGTACAAAAGCAAATTAAAAGGGCGCTACAACATTTGACAGCCTAGGGCGCACATAAGTCAAAATCAGCAGAGGGGGGATTTCGGATATTTTATTGGGGACAAAAGCCCCTCCCCCGCATACCTTAGTAAAAAGTTCCCTTAAACCAAATGATTGTTTTTTAACTGTTTCCAACAATTAATTGTTTAATTGTGACGTGATTTTTATTTTTTGTCAACTTAACACTTTTATCTGATTGAAAAAATATGAAAAATAAGAAAATAATGTATACTACCATCAAAAAACATTTTTATTTTCTCGTATACGTACGTATATATGAATAATATACTCAGTGTAGAGAAATTTACGTAACGCTGCGGAAAATCGCTTACCAGAATCCAACGAAAATACACGTTTTAGGATCTCCTGATACCACACAAGTGTGTTGTTTTTAAGTCCGTCCGTCTGCCCGATTGTGTTCACCACTAGCGGCTAAGCCATAGAAGGATTATTTTCCACAATGGATATTTCCCGGTCGCACAGGCTCGACTTGCCTTGCAGCGATTTTGAAAAACGTTCTTCTAAATTTGGGGTACTTTACTTGAAGTCCCCCGGACATGTTCTAATTTTTCTCAAAAATGGCTCCAAATGTTTTCATTAAATTTATTGTAAAAATAGAGTAAAATTCACTTATAAAGGTCGTATATTTTTCAGGGACTCCGAATTTCACTCCAATTCCGAATTTTCGAAAATTGCAAAATTTTTAATTTTTCGGAGTCTTCTTACAAAAATTTTTAATTTTTAAGGATGTTTTTTGAAAATTGATTCAAATATTACAAAACTAATTTTTTACTAAAATTAACCTCCTTACGTCCTTAATATTTACATTAGTAGCAATTTGTTCACCGTTTCTGAACAAATTATTGTATTTATGAGTACATATACATTAAATAATGTCACATAAAGTTTCTCGAAAACTCAACAGTTTTCTGTTAAAATGAGTTCAAATTTCCGCATTTTCAGAAACGCACAAACGCCATTTTCTCAAGAATGACTGTTCATTTTTCTTCAAGGTTTTTGAATGGATAGTGCTAATTGCACTGTTTAATATGACCTAAAGTTGATTTTGGTGTAGTCTTTTGTTTTTTGAAAAATTAAACAAATTTAATTGTTTTTGAAATGTCTCTCACGCCTTTAATATGCTTATTTCCGTCAATTTCTATACATTATTATATTTGTGAGTGGAAGTGCTTCAAATGATTTAAAATGAAGTTTTTCGAAACCTCATTAGATTCCTGTGAAAAAGAACTTCAAATTTCGCATGCACAGTATTACTTAATCGCCATTTTCTTAATAAAAAGGCTTCAAATTTTTCAATGAAAATTTCTATTTAAGATGAGCTTTTACTCTTCTTTAATATTCTTGAACTAATATTTCGGTTCTACTATTCGGAAACAGAAAAGTTGAGAAAATGTCAAAAAAATGTACTTTGGGCAGAGAATGTAAATGGCAGCTGGGCAGAGAATTGATCAAGACCATAAAGCCATACCACACCAAGGACCTTAGAAAACTTTACTACGAGAAAGTTTGTGCCATTCTGTAGCACTTCTAGTTTCCAAACTGAACAAATCCCTGTCGATCTGTCTTGAATCAAAACTCTGCGATTTTGAGAAACATTCAATAATTTTTGGGGGTATTTTACTTCAAGCCCTTTCGACCTTTTTTCAATTGAAAAAAAAAGTTCCAATTGTTTTTAAAAAATCTTGTAAGAATAGAGTAAAATACATCAACAAAGGTGGAATTGATCCGATTTTCACTGTTAAATCTAAATTTTCTAAAATTTCAAAAGTTCGGTTTTTTTTCGACGTCTTCCTAAAATTACAAAATGATGAGAGATTTTTCCCTAAAATGCAATTTCTTCTCCATACATAGTTCTTTCAATAAGGTCTTAACAGTTTTTTGTAACTTTTAGTAGTTTTCGCGAAATATTGCATGCAATTTTTAAAAATAACGAAAACAAGATATCAAAAACGGCTCCAATTTTTTTCTTTAAACTTTTGGTAAAGGTTGTGTAAGGTTTAAACTATTGCTAAATGTAGTGTGACGTCGTCGTGATGTGAAAAACAACACAGACACGGAGTTCTTTGTACAGGTTTATTTAACATTACTGTACCCTCTCCCTCATAAAAAATGTCGGGCAAAATTCTATCTTCCAAACCGCATCGTCAAACTTGAACACCCCGCGGCCAAGGGGAGGGCACGGGGAGGAACGCGTTGACCAATCGCTAACAAGTAGAACCACAGTTGTCTCTGATTGGTGCAACATCCCAAGGGGTGGAACGGACGCTGCCTCAGGGGGAGAGGGCTAGTTCGTTTACGTACGAGGCGAAAATATCGTCATATTTCCCTGCCGAAGGAGAGATTTTGGATGCGCGTACGTCATGACGAAAAAATATTTTTCAGCGGGGGTTTCCGTCCAGATTTATTGTCAATAGACCAGTAAATATTTAGCATTTTAGCAACAATTGTTTTAAATTTTTGCAATCGATTTGTAACTCCAGTCAAAACAGCAATTTTGAGATGATAATTTCAGGCACAATTTGCGGACCCTTCCCGACCGTTCTAACGCATATTTCGAATTTGTTTATAAAATTAAAAAAATGTTGCAAAATTGTTAATTCGCGATTTTCGGCTATGGGACATCAGGAGGCTCTTCCCCTTTAGATTTGCAAAAGTTGGAAATTGTTTATAAATTTGCAAATGTTGCAAAAAAATTATTGTTGCATCTGAGTGGCATTTAAACGCAATACAAAATCCCGGAATCCGACCGCTGCTATCATATTTCGTTCTCGAGATATATGTAATTGTTTATAAGAAATTAACATCTTAGAATGACGCCATTAGTTTTCACTTAACACAAGCATACTGAAAAACAGTTCTTCAATGTCGCACTTTGACCTGCTACGCTTAAAAAACACTTAGTTTATAAACAAATTCTGTAATCATTTAATTACGCTAAATCCGTCTTTTTATGGCGAGTATGAACATAACTTTTATTTTGTGTTTATATTATCTTTAAATTGCCACAATTTGCAAGTTGATATATTTATCAAATAGAAAGGAAACTGATTATAAACAAATTATTTTTCAAGGTGCATTACGTCGAAACGATAGTTTCTGCTTGTCTATCAAAGGGATGTTGAGCAACCGAATAGCTGTATTACTAATTTTTTTCGAAGGCTCCTGTTTATCGAGAGTTAGAAACTATATGTTCCTCCTGTTTAACAATTACCATTAAAAAAAATGGGAAACATTCTATTAGCTGTCAAAGATTTCTTCCGGGCTGAAGGGCCGTGGTCCATTGGAAAACATATTTCCAGACGTTTCGTCCGCAACTACGGCAGACATCCTCAGTGGCGATGTGGTCTCGGACGAAGAATCCTCCTTGAAGGTTCCCCGGTGACTGACGGAAGTGCCCGGTCCGCGGGGATATTTGTACCAGCGGGATGTGGTGGGGGGCGGCTACTGATTGGCTCGCGCCGGGTGACGTGGCGGAGACGTTCACTGTGTGTACGTGACTGTTGTCATGTTCCCGCGTGCCTACGTGACCGCTGTCACGTCTTTGTTTTTCATTCGGTTTTGCTTTGACCTGGCGGATTACGGGGATCCAAATCGGATTGATTTTCATTGCCTCCTCCTTTCTATTGAAATTCCGGGGATGTTCGTGAATTTCAATGGCTTCACGGTTTAATCGTGCATGGTAGTGAGCTGTGGTGGCTAAAACATCCACGTCTTCGAATCTTATGTTGTGTTCACGGCCAGAGAAAGCGTGATCGGCTACTGCTGACTTTTCAGTGTAGCCAAAACGGCAGTTCCTTTTGTGTTCGGAGAGCCTGGTGTTGATGCTTCGTTGTGTAGTGCCAATGTATACTGCGCCACAGGAACATGGAATTCTATAGACCCCTGCTGATGATAATGGATCTCTTCTGTCCTTGGCAGATCGGAATAAGTTTCGAAGCTGTGAAGTGGGCTTGAAAATGACTTTTATATTGTGTTTTCCTAGCACTTTTTCTACACGGTCCGTGATGTTCTTCACGTAAGGTAGGCTTACTTTCAGTGTTTGGTTGGCATTTGTTTCACTGCGTGAAGTTTTCTTTGGATGGAGTGCTCTCTTGACTTCCGCTGCAGAGTATCCGTTGGCCTGCAAAGCTCTGTTGAGGTGACTCAATTCCTCGGGTAAACTGTCATTTTCACATATCCTTGTTGCACGATTAACCAAAGTTTTCATCATGGCTCTCTTCTGACTTGGGTGGTGATTGGACATTTTGTTGAGGTGTGAGTAGGTTTCCGGTACACAGTGTGTCCCAGTGATCCGTCTGCATTCTTGGTTACAAGTACATCTAAGAAGGCCAGCTTGTCGTCCCGCTCCTTTTCCATTGTGAACTGAATGCGAGGATAGACCTTGTTGAGATGGTCGAGGAAATCGTTGAGGGTATTTTCTCCGTGGCTCCATACGACAAAAGTGTCGTCAACATATCGAAACCAACACTTAGATTTAAGAGGCGCGGTGTTCAGCGCTGTAGTTTCAAAACTCTCCATGTATAAGTTGGCGACGACCGGGCTAAGGGATTACCCATGGCGACCCCGTCATTTTGTTCATAAAATTCTCCATTCCACAGGAAGTATGTGGTGGTGAGAACATGCTTGAACAAAGCTGTAATATCATCTGGAAATATATCTCGCAGTAATGCCATAGTTTCATTCACCGGTACTATCGTGAAAGTGAGACCACATCAAAGCTGATGATCTCCGACTTACGCCGTCTCCAAATATCTCTGCAACATCTTAAACCGCACACCGGTCAAACCAACACATACATCAGAGATTCAATGCACTTCATTGAGAAACTGAAATCACTTACTTTGCAGCCTGAGGATCTCCTCATCAGCTCCGCCACGTCACCCGGCCCGAGCCAATCAGTAGCCGCCCCCCACCACAGTCTCGCTGGTACAAATATCCCCGCGGACCGGCACTTCGTCAGTCACCGGGAACCTTCAAGGAGGATTCTTCGTCCGAGACCACATCGCCACTGAGGATGTCTGCCGTAGTTGCGGACGAAACGTCTGGAAATATGTTTTCCAATGGACCACGGCCCTTCAGCCCGGAAGAAATCTTTGACTACAACTCCGGCCGTGAAAGCCTACAATGTTTTATTCTATTAGCTGTTTGTTGTAAACTGTATTGGATTGGATAAATGGAATGTTAAAGTTCCTAATAGAGAAATATTTATTTCGTGTATTGAAAGATCACCAGTAGAATCACACATCACAAAATGCTACTTTATTTACACAAGTATAGGAATTTCTAAATGAACGTATATAAACTTAAGTTAATATTTTCAATTCAATTTATCATTCAATAATTCAGGCCAACACTAAAACTGTTAATTTGATGATTGATTTTATAATATTCAAATCAGAGTACATATGCTAAATCTACGCATTGTTAATAAAAATTTAAAACAACATTATTAATTATATTTAAAACATTTTTTAGATCGGCGAACATTTCAATGAAATTTCATGAATTCCTAAATGCTTGAAAATAAATACTTCTCAATTCCAATTATTGTAGCGTCTTAAAATATAACAAAGACACGTACTTGGACACGTACAAAGACACTACGAGTTGTTACAACTAAAAGAAAACAAAAAAGATGTTATAACAATTCAAAGAGATTTAGCGTTTGTTTACAGTTTAGTAAATATCAATACCGTAGCATTTTCAAGTGAAAATACATAGAACGAACTTGGTGGCCAAGTAATATTATCTTCCCAACCCAGACTACATTTCAGTATCGTCAGAGTTCGAAGGTGGTTTGTTGATCGCTACTTTCCATTCTACGAAACTACCGAAACCTTGAAGTTTGGACGACCATCTGTATAGGGAGAACATAGCGGTTTATTAAACGAAAACGGGCCGTTCACGGTATCTAATGTGCAATCGTTGAAAACGTTTAACCATTATAAACTACCCCTAAGAAAAATATCAAATAAACAATATTAATGATCACCAGCTTCATATTGCTTTTACTATTTGAATGTTTTCAACACCCCAAAACCTACAGAAAACCGATATTTTTTCAGGTTATTATAAAACCAATTCAATAAATATAAGCATTTATTCACGTATAATTTGTAAAACACTCAAAATATCTAATATGTTATTTGATTCATGTCTTCATCAAAGGTCTGAGATTAAAAAAAAAACTGAGAAGCAGAGAAAATTAAAGTAATTGTGAGTAATTGATGGAGTTGAACGATCAAATGAAAAATAATGTCTCTACTTCATATAATGCCATCTTGTTTAATAAACATGTACATGTGATAAATATATTTAAATATGCAAATTAATGAAAATTTTTGAAAGTAAATTTATCAATGAAACGTTGATTCATCAGCAAGTATTTTATTATTAAATACATTTTGTGATTCATGTGCTCCTGGGAATCGAATAGTACACGTGATTCGTGTGATCCAGTTTCTCAGAATAATACAAAACCTGCTAGAAGTATACATTAAACATAATAGTTGCGAAATAGTTATTTACGACATGAGTATCATAAGATATCTTATTACAATACAAAATTGGAGAATTATCAAACAAGACTCTTAAGCCGAAATTGTTAACCTATTGAATATTGTATAACTATTATTGAATATTGTTATTATTTTTGGTATTAACGAAGTATAGATACAGGGCTTGATTTCTATCGGAACGCGACGGAACGGCATTCCGGTTCCTCGGAAATAATTACTAAATTATATTATATAACTAATGCTATTAATAATTAATGTGAGGCGCGTTCAGAGACCTAAGATTTTAAAAATAAAGCACTGAATATATGAGTCATAATAACTCTTATGACGACACTGATCTCAATTTCGTCTAGTTTGACTTTAGACAATCAAAGTAAATGGTCTAAGTTTATTCACCTCAATAAAGTTTACCTTACTATACAAACTATTTACACAGTGTTTTATGTTCAAAACAAGTGATGCTTGTATTTTCACAGCATGTACTTTCACGTCTTATTCGTAATCGCTACGCAATATACAATACGGACTACGGGAACTTGCAAAAAAGAAACAAACAAAAAAAAACACCTATTCCAGCAGAAAATATTTTCTACTCGCCGGGATTCGATTTCGGGTCTTTAAAGTTTACTCGCCAAACACGTTTCTCCCTATACCACCATGTACACGAGAAGACGTCCTCCTTTTCTATGCGAAAAGAAAGTGAAGCATTTGCAGTTGCAGTTTTCAAAAGTGTTTAATTTACATTAATTCAAGATTTATTTTTAAAAAGAGATTTCATGAAACAAAAATCTCTAGCGTTAATATTGGTTCTCGACAATGTTAATAGGTATTTGTTTGAAATTTTCGAAAATTCAGATCGTTCGCCCATAGTTGAACGTACGGCATTTTTAAACGTCTCCTGCTTCGAAGAATATATTTACAGAAAAATTGGAGCTATTTTTGAGAAAATTTGAAAAATATAATGAGGTTTGGTGTATAGTACCTTCAAAATTAAAAGATTCGTTTCAAATTTGAAGATTCGTAATATTGAGTTCGTTCAGGAATATCCATTTGGTGAAAATCATGTTTATTTTAGGCTCTAGAATTACGGATTGTCAAAAAGGTTTTTGGAAAATCACTTTTTCGTGTTGAAAAAACAAGCGTTTTGACAGCCCTGTGTATAGAAAATAATACAAGAACAATACCGACAATCCACTTTTTTGGAATGAGCGACTTACAAAACGTGTTTTCTGTGAAAATTTCGACACGTCCTTCTGCAGCATTACGTAACTCTCTTTGCACTAGTAAACGTGGAGATTAAAAAATTCCATCGTTACTAGGATTGGAACTCGGGTCCCTTAAGTTTGTAGGTCTGGCTCGACCGCACTGTGCTACCACAGACACAATCACGCTGTCCAGGCACACTTACGAAAAGAATAGTATCGTGATATTCATTGCACTTAGATTTTTAATTAGATAAATGTGTTACATGTGTCAAAGATATCAATTTCACAATAAGAATGCAACCGAATAAAACCCACGCAACTACATAGCTCATTTTACTTAGAAATATTTTCAGCCAGAAGCTAAGTTCTCTAGAAGTCGGGGTGCAGGTAGTTCCCGCTCTTATCTTTCGAGGTTGAAGTACGTCACAGATGAAAGTTGCGATAACGTAGACATCAACACGGGCGCGCATGCAGTCGTTCTGAAGTCAGAATTGAAATAGCGGCATATTTATACATGATTCTTAGAGACATTAACACACTAAAAAGAGTAGCGGCGCCTCAAAAACACATGCTTTATGTGATATTTATAATGGATACAAATGATTATAACTACGCAATTAACCGCAAAATTGTTTCTACTCGCATAAATTATTCGCCATGGATGGGATTCAATCTTACGTTCACAACTTTCTCCAGCAGTGGGCTTACCCACTTACCCATTACACCACAGAAACTCTTATCATACTTCTCTGTCACAAAGATTATTTTAAACTGTCATATATCACAGATTTGACTAAAGAAGAACGTGCGGCGTTTAGGTACCTGTGTTAACTACAGTCGGACAGACAGACGTTTTGTCGTAAATAGATTTTTGAGAAACAAGGACCCACAAAATATGGATTCTGACTACAAACGTATGGGAGGAAGTAATTTACTATATATAGGAACAACATTTATCCACTTTTGTCGTTACCTGAACTCGAAATTGAGTTTTTTGTCGAAAAGTCGCCGTCTCCCGGCGCATGATTACAATACTTTTTCTTCTTACGACATAATTACCAGAAAGGAAGAAAAAAATGTTTTTCGTTGTTTCTATTCAACGAAAATTTACAATCAGTTTCAAATTCGAAAAAATCAGCAAATAGTATGATGAGATTTATTAACAATATAAAATAAATACAATAAGAAAGGAACCTCCTTTCTTTACTTGGTATTCTTCACAAATCTATAAGAAAAGCATTATTTCAACAATATTCGAATATTATTCTTGAGGATCTATGAGCAAAACTGTTAATGCCGGGCGCTGGTAACGAAAAAAGGGTTAACTAATGTTGTGAAATATAGAAAAATATCCTTTAACTCGTGTTGCCAGAAACCAATGCTTTCTGGGTCGTTGATACAGAAAAATCGAATGACGGCGAAAAGCCTGTCTGTTCGTGTGTCTGTTATTGTGCGTGTTCTTGTGTCTGTTCGTGTGTCTGTTCTTGTGTCTGTTCGTGTCCGTCTGTAAATTTTCAAAAATAAATATGACCTTATTGAAAGAACTATTTATGGACACCAAATTTCATTTGAAAGAAAAATCTGTCTTCAATTTTAGAGTTGTAGGAAGACGGCAAAAAATTCAAATTTTTGCAATTTTTTAAAATTCAGAGTTAACAGTGGCAATGGGACCTATGACGCCTTTATAAGTGTTTTTACTCTATTCTTAGAAGAAATTTAAAGAAAAAATTTGGAGCCTTTTTTGAGAAAATTTTGAAAATGACGGGGGGCTCATGTAATATACCCTCAAATTTATATAGAATGTTTTTTAAAATCTCAAAGCTTCAACTAGAGTCACATCGACAAGGAATTCTTCAATTTCGAAAAAAATCGTACGAATGGTTTTGGCGCTAGAAGTGTTCACAGACGGACGCACAGACGGACAGACGCAGACAGACTGACCGACAGACGGAGAAGACCCACAAAACAGGAATTATGGTTACACCACGTTTTAGAGATTTTTTTCTGTTAATTTAGTAACTGAATTTATGAACTCCTTTGCTTTCAGGGCCCGGCAATGCATTTTTTCTGTCGAAAATTCGCCGTTTTTTTCGCGAAGCATTACATAATTTTCTCTATACTACGTATATTACTCCATATATATGTGCGCATACGAGAAAGTAAAATGTTACGTAATGCTACGGAGGAAATCGGCTAATTTTTTAGACAAAAAAACTGTAATTTCCGGTCCCTGGTATCAAAATAAGTGGATAAATTCAGTTGATAAATATAGAATAAAATCCCTTTAACATGTGGTGTAGCCAGAAACCAGGTTTGGTAGGTAGTACGGAAAAAACGATTAATGGCAAAACGTCTTTCCTCTGTGAAAAATGCTAGCGGCTAAACTGTTCAAACAATTTTCTCCAAAGTTGATATTCCCCAAGCGATATGGATGTTGTCAAGCCCCCCTGAATTCCAAATCAATATTTTATTGTTGGATGGTACTCCACATAAGGCCCCTGAAACATTTTCAAAATAAAAAAAAGACATGAACTTTTTTGATTAAATTTTATTGCCGGATAGCGTAATGGACACTTTAAGAGGATGGCGCATATGATTTTCGTTCATATACTGAATTTTTCGAAAAATGCAACAAACAATTATTTTTCGGAGTCTACCAACAACTTAAGTATTGAAGATAGTTTGTTTCCTTAATGAAATGGTTCATCAAAAACAGATCTTCAAATATTTTTTAAAATAATCAGTCCTTTAAAAAAGATCACGTAAATTGTTTAAAAATATAAGTACTTTAGATAATTTTACAAATGTTTGAAATAGCAAATTTGAATATCCCCCGCTCCGTTTGGCGAGCTGTCATTCTGAATTTCTTTTTGAATTCTGCTGATTCTTGGGACGGACATGGAGCTATTACGACGCTGTATATTTCATTTATTTAATGTCAAAAACAGTTAAAAATTGTATGTAATGTACTGCGGGGAAAAATGTATTCAGTGAACGTTTTCTTAAATTTTATATCCGTACCTA
Source organism: Teleogryllus oceanicus (assembly GCA_964035755.1). Classification (NCBI taxonomy): domain Eukaryota; kingdom Metazoa; phylum Arthropoda; class Insecta; order Orthoptera; family Gryllidae; genus Teleogryllus; species Teleogryllus oceanicus. The sequence goes on from CAXIVR010000009.1 coordinate 105,121,582, forward strand.
ACGCAAGATGAATTCTACAAGATGAATTCTGAGTACAGAAAGAAACGAGCGTAAACGCGAGTCGCACGAGCGTTTACTCTTCGAGTTGCATCGATTTAATTGAAATTATCCCAATGAGGTTTTCTCTCTTAATAATAGTATTTCAATATAACACGAAAGAAAAACAGAAAATACCGTAATTTTGAAGGAACATTTATTACAAAAATTTGATATTTCGTTGTTATAATATTCAACTATGGATATTTGAGATGTGTTTCCGAGAAGTTATTGTTGGCGACTTTGGCCGGTATTACACTATAAAAGATATATGATATATATCTTTGATGAAGAACTTTGTGGAAGTCTTTGAACTTTGATGAGAAAACTTTGACAAGAAATTTGATTAGCGTATTACATTTCGACCAATATTTTATGTAGGTTTGCTCGCGATTTACGATGAATTACGCACAAATAGTTGTGTTTTGCTACTTTATGTTTCATTATAACTAATCTATGTTTAATGGTAATGTAGTAAAAGGTAAATAAGAAAACGTTTGAGGGTGAGGCCTTAGAACAACGCCATGGTGAGGTTATGGGTCGCACATTGTGCAGCATTAATTAAAGACCTTCGAACTGAAGAATTATTTGAGGATGGATGAGAAACATTCAATTTTCTTTGTCGTTCTTCCTTCATTCGAAATTCAGTCCCCTGATTTGGAAGTTTTAAAAAATTATCTCCCTGAACTGGGCATTTTCCAAACACTATATTTTCCACTTCACGGGAAAATGTGTCCTACAAGCGTTAATTCGTGTGGGTGGTTTTTCAAAATTTTCTCAAAATTATTCAATTTTTCTTTAAATTTCTTCTAAGAATAGAGTAAAATACACTTATAAAGGCAACATAGGTCCCATTTCCACTGTTAACTCTTAATTTTCGAAAATTGGAAAAATTTGAATTTTTGCCGTCTTCCTACAACTCTAAAATTGAACACAGATTTTTCTTTCAAATGAAATTTGTTGTCCATAAATAATTCTTTCAATAAGGTCATATAATTTTTTGAAAATTACAGACACAAGAACAGACAGATCAACAGATACACGAACATACAGGATTTTCGCCGTCATTCGATTTTTCTGTATCAACGACCCACAAAACATTGGTTTCTGGCAACACGAGTTAAAGGATGTTTTTGTTCATTTCACAACATTAGTTAACCCTTTTTTCGTTACCGGGATACGGCATTAACAGTTTCCTCATAAATTCTCAACAATAATATTCGAATGTTGTTGAAATAATGCCTTTATTATGTTTTTCTTATAGATTTGTGAAGAATACAAAGTAAAGAACAGAAGGTTCCTTTCTTATTGTATTTCATTTCATATTGTTCATAAATCTCATTTTAATATTTACTGATTATTTCACCTTTGGAATTGATTGAAAATTTTCGTTGAATAGAAACAATGAAAAACAATTTTTTCTTCCTTTCTGGTAATTATGTCTTAAGAAGAAAAATTATTGTAATCATGCTCTGGGAGACGGCGATTTTTCGACAAAAACTTCTAAATTCCGATCTCGACAAAAGTTGATAAATGTTATTCCTGTATATAGTGAATTACTTCAATACGTTTGTAGACAGAATCCATGTTTTGTGGGTCCTTGTTACTAAAAAATCTATTTACGACAAAACGTCTCTCTGTCCGTCTGTAGTTAACACAAGCATCTAAACGCCGCACGCCTAAACGTCGTTTTTAGTCAAATCTGTGATACATGACAGTTTAAAATCATCTTTGTGAGAGACACGAGTTATAAGAGTTTCTGTGGTATAACAGGTAAGCGCACTGTTGGAGAAGCTTAAGCACGTAAGATCGAATCTCATCCACGGCGAATAATTTTTGCGGTTAACTGTATAGTTAAGCGCAAAACAATTTTGCGGTTAATTGTACAGTTATAATCATTCGTATCCATTATAAATATCACATAAAGCATGTGTTTTTGAGGCGCCACTACTCAGTTTAGAGTGTTAATGTTTTAAAAAATCACGTATAAATATGCCCCTATTGCGATTCTGGCTTCAGAACGTCTGCACACGCGCCCATGTTGAGCTCTAGCGTTATCGCAACTTTCATCTGTGACGTAATTCAACCTTGGCCATAGTCGCCGAAAGATAAGACCGGGAACGACTTCCACAGAGGGTTCTAAAGACCACGGCTTCTGGTTGAAAATATTTCTTAGTAAAATGAGCTATGTAGTTGCGTGGGTTTTATTAGTTTGCATTCTTATTGTGAATTTGATATTTTTGACACATGTAGAACATTTCTCTAATTAAAATCTAAGTGCAATGAATATCAAGTAACTATTCTTTTCGCGAAAAGTGTCCTTGGACAGCGTGTTGAGAAATATCTGTGATAGCACAGTGCAGTCGAGTCAGACCTACAGACTACAGGGATCCGAGTTCAAATCCCAGTAACGCTGGAATATTTTTACCTCCACGTGTAAAGAGAGTTACGTAATGCTGTAGGAGGAAGTGTCGAAATTTTAACAGAAAAGTTTTGTAAGTAGGTAGTTCGAAAAAAGTGGATTGTTGGTATTGTTCTTTTATTTTCTATACACAAGTCTGTCAAAACGCTTGTTTTTTGAACCCGAAAAAGCGATTTTCCAAAAAACCTCTTTGTCAATCCGTCTTCGTGTGAGTAATTCTAGAGCCTAAAGTAAACATGATTTTCATCAAAATGGATATTTCTTGAATATTACGAATCTTCAATTTAAACTAATTTTTAATTTTGAAGGACTTTACACCAAACCCCATCCAAAAAGTGCTTTTCAAGGATAAATAAGCAATACATTTTGAATTTTGAAAGGGAGAAAAAAACAACAAAAAAACTCCCATGTAATAAAATCTATTTTCAAGGATAAATAAGCAATAAATTTTGGCTCTTATTACTTCCTGCCGCGACAACATGGAAACGATAATTTGAAGAATTGTGTTTCCCACTGAATTCTAGAAGACGTGCACAGAAAATGAAGTTACATTTATGTCCAGAAGCAAAACAAGGTGCCATCTCAGCATTTGCTCAATGGATCAGGGAAACTGGACGAAAAGCCTGATCGAGATGGGGGTCATTGACCAGGAAGCTGTAGTACAATAGTTGTTACAGGTTGTTTATACTCATTTATACAGTCCAAATGGTAAATAATGCACTATGTATCATTGGTAAAATTAATGTTACTTTTCTTGTGATGCTCAGTATAGTCTCTAATTGTATAGAAACAGTTATGCAGCAGAAACGATTTCACTAGGGGTTTAAACTTTTCTATTGAAGTTAATCGTTTAATGACATCTGGCAAAGTGTTGTAAAATAATGTACATGTATTGTATGTGAATTTTTTGTAATGAGCTGCTGATACTGTCACCTGGTGAATATGATTTCTACGTCGAGTGTTATAGTAATAGACTTCGGCATTTTCTGAAAATATATTCCCGCCCTTGAGCAAGTCATTTTTTACAAAAACCACTGATTCGTAAATAAAAAGACACGGTAATGGTAGAATTCCTAGATTAATGAAGAGAGGCTTACATGAATCACGTGGGTGGGATTTGGTTATTATTCGTACAATTCGGTTTTGTAATCTAAAAGTCTGGGAGCTATAAGATGTATTTCTCCAGAATATTATGCCATATCTCAGGCGGGAATGAACATTCGCGAAGTATACACAACGAGCAGTATGAAGGCTGACTGAATTTGCAAGAATTCTGAATGCGTAGCATAATGAACTTAATTTTGTGTTCAATTCATTTAAATGGACGTTCCATTTAAGGTTTGACTGAATTGAGAGACCTAAAAATTTTGTTGCCTTAACATCAGTCAATGATACACCGTTCATTTTCAATGGAGCACAGAATTGTTTATTTGAAATGGAAAACTGCATTAAAACCGTTTTCGTTTCGTTTACTATTAATTTGTTATTTCGGAACCAATTTGAAACATCTGATATTGAACTATTTACTGTTTCTTTATTGCAAAGGATGTTCGTATCATCCGCAAAGAGAACCGTTTTTCCGTTTCGAATCGTCGAGGGCATATCGTTTACGTAAAGTAGGAACAGAATAGGGCCTAAAATCGATCCTTGAGGAACTCCACATGCAACGGGCAAAGAGTCGGAAAGGTGCGTACGTAATGTTCCATCATTCCAGTAAGGTATTTCAACTCTCTGAGATCGTTGTTTAAGGTACGAACATAACCAATCTAGAGCAATACCACGAATTCCATATGAAGGTAATTTGGAAAGTAAAATGTCATGATCAATGACGTCAAAAGCTTTGAGAGATCTAAAAATAATCCAATAGGTGCCTCGTTTTGATCCAATGATGAGGCGACATCTTTAAGAAAAGAAAATATAGCTGTTTCCGTTGATTTTGATTTTCTAATTCCATGTTGGCAATCTGAAAGTGCGTTGTGTTTACTGAGAAAGGTTTCCATTCGTACGTAAAAAAGTCTCTCTAATATTTTTGAAAAAACTGATAGAAGAGAAATGGGCCGATAATTTTGAATTTCATTTTTGTTGCCTTTTTGAAAAGCGGCTTAATTTTAGCTGTTTTGAAAATATCTGGAAACGTTCCAGTGCATAAAGATGCATTAAATATGTGAGTTAACGGGTGTATAATGGCATACGCACAAGTCTTTAACAAAGAATCCGGGAATTCATCTAAACCGGACGAATATTTATTTTTAGTTTACCGATCTTTTTGAGAATTTCATCGGAAGAAGTTTCGGAAACGAACATTGTGTCTACAATTTTGGGTGAACTGTCTGTTTTTGAATTTTGTGCCTGAAGACCCTTAGTGAGATCGGCAGCAATTCTCGAAAGTATTGTTAAAGAGATTAGCCACTGTTGCCGGATCGTTCACATTTATATCGTTATATTTTAAAACATTTTCTACGGGTTTTCTAGTTGATTTGGTAGTATTTTTTATTATATTCCACATTGCTTTTGTTTTATTATTTGAGTTCAAAATATCCTGATCGTTTTTCATGATTTTGGCCTGCCTTATGACTTTTCGTAACAATGTTTTGTATTTTTTAAAGTAGATAAGGAAATTTTGAGATACGTCATGACGTTTAGAAATGAAAGAAAGAATTTGCTTGTTTTTACAAGATGTCCTAATCCCTTGTGTTATCCAAGAATTGCTTTTCCGTGAAATATTTAATTTTCGTTTTTGAAGAGGAAAGCAAGTGTTAAAATGAAATGAAAGGGTTGAAAAAGAATTATATTTGTCGTTTGTATCAGCAGTTTTCCTGCATCAAGTAATCAATGAATAATTTAATTTTACTTTTAGTAAACAATCTAGTCATACGTGTATTATTTATTGTGTCAGTGATCGCATTTCTTATAATGGTAAGAATTTGTGCATCGTGGTCACTGTATCCTAAATCTTTTGTTTCAACTTTAAGATTCGACCAGAAAATCAATGTTAAAATCTCCGCATACAACAATGGATTCAAAAGAGTGATTTCTGACTTTGTTAAGTGTTATCTCCAGGTTTTCTAAGAACAAAATATAATCTGCAGTTCTCTTTGTTGGAGGTTTGTAAATGCAAAGTATTATCACTTTTAGTGAAGTAAGATGTACAACAGAAATTTCGAAAATATTTTCAATGGAGTACACATTTAATTCCGCCAAGCGGATAGAATCAATATTATTTCTAACGTAAATACAGGAACCCCCATACTAGGACCTTTATGGGATCTCTCTCTCTGCAATAAAAGCCTGCGAGGTAAAAGTTTGGAATTTGAAAATGCTAAGTTCATTAGGAGATAACCAATGTTCTGTAAAGCATAGAACGTCCATTTGATTTAGATCGCTCTGTAGAGCTGCCTCGATAAACTCAGTTTTATTTGAAAGGGATTGAACATTATGGTGGAGAATGTTTATTTTTTGCAAGTACCTACACTAATGTTTTTCTGCTGCATCTGACTGTAGTTGCTATGCATTTACTCCATTTTACCTCGAGTGCGTGGTCGAAGGTTGTAGTGTGTCCCGCAGTGACAGGTTGTGAGGAAGATGGGGCATCGGATGTAGACGAATTGGTAGTGGGAATGGGAGAAACGAGAGTAGGTTCAGAGGAAGAGCAACAGGGTTCGAAATAAGGGTGGGTGGAGAACGTAAGGAAGGTGAGAGGATAGATTTTTGGCAGGAGACTGTGTAGGACTGGAGTTGATGATGTATTGTGCAAGCTTGTTACCGACTGCATGTTTTCCAGCAAGGTTCATGTGAAGACCATGCCGAGTGAAGTGTTTTGCTGAGAGGAAATTAATTTCAAAAAGTGTGACATTTGTTTCTCTCAGCTGCAGTTTCAATTGTTGGTTTGCGTGCTTAATCTCGCTGCATAGTGTTGGTCTGTTGTACCAGAAGGGCAGAGTCGAGATTACAATGTTAGTATTTTGGGCGGCACATGTTAACAAATTTGTTAACATGTTTTTCAGGTGTAAAGTTACCGCCCAAGTTAATGTCGTTCTGCCCTCCTATGATAATGACTGTGTCCTGAGTGGTCAGTGTTTTCGTGTGGGTGTCAATTCTGCAGTCACATCTGCAAACCTCCCGTTAGGTTTAAAAATAGATGAGACTGAGAATTGGAGGTAACTTCCTACTGAGAATGGAGGAAAGATGGCGGCCATGACTGTCAGCTAAAATAAGTACCCGTTTTTTAGGCTCAGTAGGAATGTCTTTGTTTTCAAGTGAGCTAGGATGCGCAGCTTTACGTGTTTTGGTTTTGACGCGCTTCCTAGCCTGTTTGCGTTGGTTTGTGCTTGTACTTGTCGATGGTAGAGAAGGGTGGTGAGGATCAGGAAGGCGAGGAAAATCTGTTTCATAATCTAAAACACTAAATTTGTTTTGAGTTGTGACTGGATGCGGTGCCTGTGTCTTTTGTACAGTAACGGGTGTACGGTTGGTATTATTCGCAGTGTTGCCGACTTGTACCCAACCGTCTGTAGAGAACGACCTCTTCCAACCTTCGGATATGTTGATCTAAATTATTGCTTACGTGTGAAGGCTTTCAGAAGGTCGGCTTTGAGAGTGTAGAGAGTAAAAAGAGTAGAACGAGCAGTAGCCATGTCACGAATGCGTTTTAATGTACGTGATAAAATTGAAATAAATACAAGAAAACCAGATAAGAGCAACAAAAACCTAGCTTTGTATTTTAAAAGTGTTAAATTGATGTGTATTAAATAAATTAAAAAGCAAGATTGAATACAAAAACTAGAAGGTATGCTACACACAAAATCTAATGGGGCTAGTACTTACGAAATTTGGCAATGTGGCTACGTAGAATTTCGTCAACTTAAGCTGCAACTGTTTAATACAATCAGTAGATTATACTTTACCGTAATTAGATAAAAGATAATATCTGAAAGTTTGTCTTCGATATATAGAATAAGATTTCAAACAAATTCACTTTGATACACCGTCCTCGTAACGTTGAAAAAACGGAATCGTCACTTGTCACAGAAATAGAATAAATCTTTCAGAAAAGTAATTAGCACGGTGATTTAAATATAAGCACGGAAATAAATTGAACTGTGAATAGATTTAGACACTTATCACCACCTCTAAATCTGAAGTTCGTTGAGGTTTGAATGTCCGTTTAAAATTCGTAATGTTTTTGGACGTCCTTAATGAAAAAATCAGTTGAAATTATATTCTCAGCTAACCTGTAACAAGTAATAAAAGCACTTAAAACACACTAGGCACAGTCAAATTGCTAAAAGTAGTAGATATTCACAAAATGTGAAGAGCACAACCAGATGCGTCAGTCTCGTAAGATGGCGTCAACCAGAATGGATGGCTACTGTTTTTTTCAATTTTTTCCAACTTAAAAACTGGAGGAGAACAGTTGATATCTGGAGTTGAAGGATGGTGTTAGCTTCTATTGTAGGCCTGGTTCCTTGTGATTCCAGTGAAAAATCAGTAACTGCACTGAAACAGTAGAAGCTCCCGCCAATTGATAATCATAAGTGAATCACCATGTACTGGGTAGGGAGGAGAACGAGGAAATCTTTCTTAATTGTCGCCTGTTCTTTCCTTCTCAGATAAATACTTGGATAGTTTATCAACATCAAATCGGAAATTTTAGCGCGTTTGATGTAATATTAAACATAAAAAAATCCCTTCCAGTTGTCTGCGTGTTAATTTTTAGCGTATCAAAATAGCCCCGACACCCGTATCACATTAGCCTCTTAAGTTGTATCATATTAGCCCCACAAATTTGAGGCTGTATATATCATGACACGATTAATATTATTGCATTATTTTAACGCAGAAAAAAAGATTAATTCTTTCTTAATGATAACCTGTTTTCAAAAATATCGTGTCATAAAAAATAACGAAGTAACATCAAAAGCTTTATATCACGGCAGTAAAGTTTTTGACTGGAAAAATTAGGTATTTTAGTTTTGATTTTTTTCCTCCCAAATATTGTAACATTCTGAGTGCTTGCTATATGGTCATTATAATAGAATATATTTTCTATCATTTGTCATTTTCTTGTTAATTTTGGACATAAATAAGTAACAACTCTTAAAGTGTATTACATTAGCCCCAATTTTCTACTGTATAATATTAACTCCGACTGATCTTATTAACATTGTCGAAAAACAATATTAACGCTATAGATTTTTGTTTAATGAAATCTCTTTTTAAACATAGATCTTGTGTTAAGGTAAATTAAACACTGTTTTTTTAAACTGCAAATGCAAATGCGTCACTTTCTTTTCGCATCGGAAAGGAGGTAGTCTTGTCGTGTACCTGGTGGTGCAGGGGGAACCGTGACAGGCGAGTTAACTTTAAAGACCCGATTTCGAATCCCGGCGAGTAGAAAATATTTTCTGCTGCAGTAGGTGTCTTTTTTGTTTCTTTTTGCAGGTTCACATAGTCCGTACTGAATATTGCGTAGCAATTACGAATAATACGTGAAAATACATGCTGTTGAAGCAACACTTTTTTTAACATAAAACACTTTCTAAATAGTATGTATAGTAAGATAAAATTTATCTAGGTGAGTAAACTTAGACCATTCACTTTGATTCTCTAAATTAAAACTTGACGTAACTGAGAACAGTGTCGTCATAAGAGTTATTATGATACATATATCCAATGCTTTATTTTTTATATCTTAGGCCCCGAAACGCGCCTCAAATTAATTATTAATATAATAGCAATATTATATATATATATATATATATATATATATATATATATAATATAATTTAATAATTATTTCCAAAGAACCGGAACGCCGTTCCGTCGCGTACCGACAGAAATCGAGCCCTGTATATACAGGATATTCGGGGAGGAAATTCGAATCTTCGAAAAAAAAGCTGTTAAACAATTTTAAGCATATTTGTCTAATAAACTACATGGATATTCCAAATGGCTAAGCCGCAATAAGCATTCAAAAGTTGGTTTGGATATATGTTTTCTAGGCAAGTATTTGCGTTATAGAAACATTCATTAATATCTAAATTGTTTATTATTAACAAAATAAATGAATACATTTGATCAGAAAGAAAAATTAACCTAGAAATAAAAAAGCACCCAATTATACAGTTCGACTGCTTTATTTCTCGGTTAATTTTTATTTCTGAACTAATAAATTAATTTATATTGTTAATATTAAACATGTTACATGTTTCTGGTCTGTTTATATGATTCTAGAATGCAAATTTTTGCGTATAAACCATATTTTCAAACCAACATTTGCGTGTTTATTGCAGCTCAGCCATTCAGAATATCTATGTAGTTTATTAGACAAAATATGATTAAAATTGTCTAAACAGCTTTTTTTCAAAGTTTCGACGTTTCCTTCCCCGACACTTTGTATAACTATGCTTCTTTAAAACCAAAAATAATAATTTGCGTACTGCAAATTAATTAATTAGACCCATGGCAGTAGAACTGTTAACATAAGTACTGTCACATATCTTTCGCAGGATAAGGAGTAAATTTAAACAAAAATTAAGTTCACATGAATTTTGCAAATTGCGTCTTACTTTCTATGATATTCAAATGGTAACATTATATTACAATATTCAATTGGTTAACAATTTCGGCTAAAGAGTCTTTTTGATAATTCTCCAATTTCGTATTGTAATAAGATATCTTAACGGTACTCATGTCGTAAATAACTATTTGACAACTATTATGTTTAGTGCATGTGTCTAGCAGGTTTTGTATTATTCTGAGAAACTGGATCATACGAATCACGTTTACTACGTTATTCACACAGGAGCGCTTGAATCTCAAAAATTTATTTAATAATATAATCCTTGCTGACGTTTTATTGATGATTTTAATTATGAAAATTTTCATTAGTTTGGATGTTTAAATATAGGTATCACATGTAATTACATGTCTGTTAAACAAGATAGCGTTATATGAAGCAAGGAACATTGTTTTTCATTTGATAATTCAACTTCATCAATCACTCACAATTACTTTAATTTTCTCTGCTTATCAGTTTAATCTCAGATCTTCGATGAAGACATGAATCAAATAGCATCGTAGATATTTGAGTGTTTTAAAAACAATAACGTAATAAATGCTTATATTTATTGAATTGGTTTTATAATAACCTGTAGAAACATGGGTTTTCTGTAGGTTTTGGGGATGTTGAAAACATTCAAATAGTAAAGGCAATGTTAAGCTGGTGACCTTTAACATGGTTTATTTGATATTTTTTTAGGGATAGTTTATAATGGTTAAACGTTTTCAAACAATCACATTAGATACCTTGAATGGCCCGTTTCCGTTTGTCCGCTACGTTCTCCTGTACTGATGGTCGTGCAAAATTCAAAGTTTCGGCAGTTTCGTGGAGAGTACCGTCCAACAAACCACCTTCGAACTCTGACGATACTGAAATGTAGTCTGGGTTGGGAAGGCTGAAGGTTGAACTAGACCACCAAGATCGTTCTACGTATTTTCACTGGAAAATGCTAGAGCATTGATATTTACTAAACTGTAAACACACGCTAAATCTCTTTGAATTGTTATAACATCTGTTTTGCTTTCTTTTGGTAGTATCAACTCGTTTTACCAAGTACGTGAGTTTGTTATATTTTTACACGCTACAATAATTTAATTTTACAAATATTTATTTTCAAGCATTTAGGAATTCATGAAATTTCATTGAAACGTTCCCAATCTTAAAAGCGTTTTAAATGTATATTAAATATATTAATGCTGTTTAAAACTATGTATTAACAATTCGTAGATTTAGCACATGATGCTTTTAGCTCTGATTTGAATATTATACAATGAAATCATCAAATTAACAGTTTTAGAAAGATGATCCTGACTTATTGAATGATAAATTCAATTGAAAATATTAACTTAAAGTTTATATACGTTCATTTTGAAATTTCTACACTTGTGTAAATATTGTGATGTGTGATTCTACCTATGTGATTTTTCAAAACACAAAAGAAACATTTTTTTTATTTTCTAGCTATTCGGTTGCTCAACATCCCTTTGATAGAAAAGCAGAAACACCCATTTCGACGTAACGCACATTAAAAAATAATTTGTATATAATCAGTTTCCTCTTTATTTGATAAATATATCGACTTGAAAATTGCAGCATTTAAAAGAGAATATAAAAATAAAATAAAAGTTATATTCATACTCGCCATAAAAAGACGGAATTAGCGTAATTAAATTGGCCACAGTATTGTTTATAAGCTAAGTGTTTTTTAAGCGTAGCAAGCAAAAGCGCAACAGTGGAGAACTGTGTTTTTCAGTATGCTTGTGTTAAGTGAAAACAAATGGGGACATTCTAAGATGTTAATTTCTTATAAACAATTACATATATCTCGAGAACGAAATATGATAACACCAATCGAATTCCGGAATTTTGTATCGCGTTTAAACGCCATTCAGATGCAACAATAATTTTTTGCAACATTTGCAAATTTATAAACAATTTCCAACTTTTGCAAATCTAAAGGGGGAGGGTCTCCCGATGCCCCAAAGCCGAAAATTGTGAATTAACAATTTTGCAACAATTTATAATTTTATAAATAAATTCGAAATATGCGTTAGAACGACCGGGAAGGGTCCGCAAATTGTGCCTGAAATGAGCATCTGAAAGTTGCACTTCGACTGGAGTTACAAATCGATTTCTAAACTTTAGATCAATTGTTGCTAAAATGCTAAATATTTACGGGTCAATTGACAATAATTATGGACGGAAACCCCGCTGAGAAATATTTTTTCGTCGTGGCGAACGTGCAGGCAAAATCTCTCCAACGGTAGGAAAATATGACTATTTCCGCCTAATACGTAAACAAAGTAGCCCCCTTTCCCTGAGGCAACGTCCTTTCCACCCCTTGGGATGTTGCACCAATCACAGACAACTGTGGTTCTGCCTCCTAGCGATTGGTCAACGCGTCCCTCCCCCAGGCCGAGGGGTGTCCAATTTTGTCGGCGCGGTGTGGAAGATGGAATTTTGCCCGACATTTTATCTGAGGGAAAGGGTACATATTTACATCCTCCTTCGGAAAGTACCGCTGCACTCCACAGCATTCCTGAGGCAAGCCGCCTTAGCCTGACCCAGCGTACCCCAGCGTGCTAACCTGTAGCACCGCTCCCAGCGTCTGCTGTGGCCACCCTCGCAAATCTGCGACCACACCTCACGGATCAGCAAATGCCTCTGCACCGCGATTCGGCCCAAACTCGAATGCCAATCGCCAACACTCCACCGGCGTCTATAGCGAGGAGTCACGTGACAGACCTCCCACGCTGAAGATCCGCGGACCGCGTCACCTTACAGAGTATTGGGTCGGTCGCACAATGGGGCCCGCCGACCAGCTGCAGACGATCTGTCCTCACACATCATTCTGCGCTAGCTGACCCCCAGATGTTCCCAGACACGCCCCCGCCGGCTTGCACCCTCGAAACGACCGCTCCGGTTGCACCGCCAGCCCGACGCCTGGACCACCCCCTCCCACGCCCCGGCCCGCGCCTTTTGCGGTCCGACGACTAGTGAATGCTACGACGTTACAGTAGTCTATAAAATGATATAAATGCCATATTACTCTATCCTTTTGTTTTCTTCAAATATTACAAAAATACATGTTTTTACAAGTAACATTTTTTTACTCGTTTCGTACATCGTTAATATTTACATTAGTGGCGTTTTGTTCACATTATTATATTGACGTGAACATATGCTTTAAATAATTTCATATAAAGTTTCTCGAAAACTCAATTAGGTGAAAATGAGCTCAAACGCTAAAATGCGATTTTATCAAAAATGGCTACACATTTTTTATGAAATTATTCCAACTGATAGTGTTTTTTTAATGTTTAATATGACGTAAGGTTCGTTCTGGGGTATCCTTTTGTTTTTTTTAAAAAACTACACAAATATAATTGTTTTGAAATATCTCTCACGCCGTTTATATGCATATTTACATCGATTTGTATACATGATTAATTTTGTGAGTTAAAGTGCTTCAAATGAAGTTTTTCAAAACTTAATAGATTCCTGTGGTAAGGATCTTCAAATTTCGCGTTTACAGTAACGCTTAAACGCTATTTTCATAATAACCGCTCAAATCTTTTTTAATGGAAATTGCTATTTAGAATGTGGTGTTACTCTTCTTTAATATACTTAATGTAATATTTCGCTTCTACTATTGAGAAACCGAAAAATTGTGAAAATATCAAAAAAGTACTTTGGGTGATGAAAGATGGCAGCTGGCAAGATTATGGGACAAGACCGTAAAATGCCAGTCCACACCAACGAAAATAGAAAACTTTACCACGAGAAAGTCTGTGCCATTCTATAACACGACTATTACTTTCTCGTATACATACGTATATACGGAGTAATATACGTAATATAGAGAAAGTTATGTAATGATGGGGACAATCGATTTCTAGATTTCAACGAAAATATAAGTTTGGGGTTCCCAATACCGAAAAAGTTTTTTTTTTTTTTTTTGAAACGTTAGTCCGTCCGTCTGTGAATACTGAGTGCCTAAACCACAGTGAGATTTTTTAAAAATTTGAAATTCTATTCCAAGAACGATCTAGCTTTACTCGAGGGGCTACGATTTGAAAATCCTTCTTTAAAATTTAGGGGCACTTTACATGAAGCCCCCAGATATCGTTTTTTCAAAAACGGCTCGAATTTTTTTCTTTGAAGTTCTTGTAAAATTAGAATAAAATACACTTATGAAGGTGGCACAGGTCCCATTTTCATGGTTAACTCAGAATTTCTGAAAATTGCAAACGTTTTATTTTTTCTGCCGTTTTCCTATAACTACAAAATTGAAGATTGAGATTTTTCAAATGAAATTTGTTATCCACAATTAGTTCTTTCTTAAGGTCATGTACATTTTCTTGAAAATTTTAGTAGTTTTCGCGCAATATTGTAGAATATTTGCTATTTTTAAAAAGTGCAAAAAAAAAAAAGATTTTTCCCAATCTTCAGCCAGATTAGGGAGGAAGTTGTGAAAGGGGAATCTATTATGTAGACGAAGTTCTAAGGAATACTTTTTTTCTATGTCGTACGGGTTTCTTTAAATTAGACAAATCAACCTTTCATGAGGTAGCGATGCTGCGGCTAGCTCTGGTTCATGCTGGATACCTATTTCAGCGAAAAGGAAGGACAGGTAATGTTGAAATTTGAAAGACATTGTCATTATGAAAGTAATGAACAAAATTTTAATGAAAGTTAACCCAATTTACTGTGAAATTATAGTCATTTTACTGAGGTCATTACCAAAATAAAGATAAAACTTATCAATAATTTTACAAGGTCATTATGAGGCCAAGGCGATCTGAAAAAAATCACTTATTTTTTCTGAGGAAATAATCAAAAGTACATTATTAGCGCGTGAAGAGCGTACTCGGGTATTCTTGGCTCGTTTCTTTCCGTTGGGGCGGCTTTGCGAGGTCGGTGACCCGTGAGCTGTTCCAGCAGAAGGGGACAGGCTGCTCCAGACGGCAAGCGGCCCTACGGTAGGGCCTCACAGCAGCCTCGGCGGCTACGGGTAGTGGCTGCTCGCAGGTAGCGAGCGTGAAAGCCTCCAGATCAGCATACATTCACACACGTCACACCAAAGGTCTTTCACGCGCACTTGTCGATAAAAAGTCTTTCGTTGAGTGTGGCAGGTTTGATAGTTCACGGAACTTTGTGCTGACATTAATGGTGCGAGGATGCTCCACATTGCACCTTGTGATAAAGTCATAAAGTTCAACCTAATCGATACTCGAATTAGAGCAGTTCCATATCGCTCTTAAAAACAGTAACACGCTTAGACACTTCCAACTTCCCTGATTTCTCTCTTCTATTGAAATTTTATACCCTGATTGGTGGGAAACTTTTGCGCCGCAAGATATTCTTAGCCAATCACCGAAAGATTCTAGAAGGATCTGCCCCTGGAAATTGCACACAGGAGAGACGGTGAAGGATAAGAGGCATAACTACAGCAATCCATGGTATTCACACAGACGTCACACTAATAGCGTTTTCCATTCGTCGCACTAGTGCGCACTCAGGGCAGCTTTCGTGTTCCATTCCACCGCTAAGGCGCACCAGTGCAAAGAACTGCGTGTTCCATTCGCACATCGACACGGACCCGGGGCGCCCTAAACTGCACCGACGATCGCGTCAGTGCAGTCCAGTGCACCGGGCCAGTGTGAGGTTAGGTACGGAAGTTATCCATGCTCATTTAGATTCGTGGTGAAATTGTGAAGCCATTTGAGGATCTTCTGTCACGCAGGGATACTTTGAATGATGTATATGATGTTGAGTATATTATGTTGTGCAAAAAATGTCTTAAAATAATGTTTGTGATTAAGAGTTTCGAAAATCAGATTGTGTTTTCCGAAAATTTAACCTTGAATAACTTCATATTAACAAATCCAGTGCTATTTAGAAACTAAAGTGTTTTAGGTACGATTCAATTTCGAAACGCTAATAAAGTGAAAATAAAAATAGTAACCCTTACAAAATCATTCAAATATATATGCCAAGAAATGTTTCTCGCACGCCCATACATATACCAGCGGAAATGTTTATGTTAATATTTTTATTGTTTTCAGTAATCAAACAATTCTACAGAAGCCTTTCGGTTCAAAATCTTGTGTACTATATCGATCACTGGCAAATCTCGAAATATGAAATTACGACTCATACGCATTTGAAGTTTTCGTAGCTTTTAAATAAAGAAATCACACGTTAATAATTTTTGAGTTAAGAAGTAAGAATTACCAAAATACTTCATAAAAATTATAACGACGATCATAATTCAAAATTGTTATTTTTCAAGTTCGTCAGTGTGACTGACCAAAAACAGCTGTGTAGCTACACTGCGTAGCGCACAAGCACTGACTCAGTTCCGGAATCCATTTCAATCGTAGCTGCCCTTCACGCGTGTGGGGCAGCACTATTGCGGAGCGATGACTAGGATGGGTTTCAGTGCAACGAATGGAAAGCGCTATAAGACACTTCGCTCTGCGCTTTCGAACGAGCAACATCGCTCCGAACGTTCCGCAAAACAGTAGCGATACATTTTCTGTGCTAGTACTAAACAGTGTTAAGTGGACGGAAGTGCGTGTTTAGTGTTAGTGCATCTATAATTGTATGTCTAACAATGATCTTCTCAGTACAGGGCTGTTATTTACTCAAGCCTTAGAATCAATTTACAATCCAGAATATTCAACCATCATGGCCGCGGAAGGTTACTTGGATTTCACGGGCAGCAGTATGGATTACATCGAAAGCAATACTCCGCAGTCTCATCAAAACGCAATCAGCCATCTTATATGACTGAATCATCACCGGCACCTGTCGAAACTGGGCAAGTGCCATCACAACAACAAACAACTGGATCAACACATTCAGATACGCAACAAAGCAAGGTAATGCAAGGAAAGCGAAACGCATGACGAGACGCCAAACGCATGACCTCGACAGACCCTTCTTCAGAACTGAACACCGACAACAACTTGCAAAAGAAACTATAATGTAGAAGTGTCAAATAGATTCAGTTTTTTAAATGAAGTTACCTGAAGTGCCAGTAGAAGTAACCCCCCCCCCATGTATTTAACGGGAATTAGCAGTTATACAGAATTTATAAATGAAATCAAATCTAAGTTAACAGAAAACTTCACCACCCAGCTCAAGAACAATAAAATTAACATACAATTCACGACAATAATAGACTTCAGAACCGCAGTTAAATACTTTATAAATACCAACAAACAATTCCATGCGTACTCAGACCCCAGTGTAAAGAAATATTCAATAGTGATAAAAAACATCCATCCCACATTCGGAAAACGAAATTCTCGAAGACATCGCATCTAAATTTCCATCAGTCACAAGACTAAACAAGAACAATGTCCCCATTCCAGTAGTAGCCATAGATTTCAACGGTACCGAAACAATAGAAAGTGTTTTGGAATTAAAATACATTTGTAACTCCATAGTTAAACCGGAAAGAAGAAAGAAAACAGTAGGCCCCATTCAGTGCTACCGTTGCCTTGACTATGGACACAGTAGAAATAATTGTAATTTCCAAGTTTCGTGTGTTTTTGTGCAAAAAATCACCTTTCAGCAAACTGTCCATCAAAGAAATCAACTCCTACGTGTAAGAATTGCATGGGAAAGCACAGGGCTGACCTCAGGTCACACTAATGTACATATTATAGGAAAATAGTCGAAAATAACAACAATAATGTAAAACCTGGATCGTCAAATCCCAGATCCCAACAATCACGCACGCCACCTCCCAATCATGACTCGACAAACTTTCCATTCTTGCCCACTACAAACAATATTCCTAACTTCACTCAAAGATCGATCAGGTTTTTCGTCCAGTTTCCCTGATCCATTGAGCAAATGCTGAGATGGCCCCTTGTTTTGCTTCTGAACATAAATGTAACTTCATTTTCTGTGCACGTCTTCTAGAATTCAGTGGGAAATTCAATTATTCAAATTATCGTTTCCATGTTGTCCGGCAGGACGTAATAAGAGCCAAAATTTTTAAATTTATTGCTTATTTCCTTAGGGATCACAGAATTTTGAAAATTGCACACAATTCACTTTTCCCCATAGCACGTCTTACGCAGTTTTTCACTGTTTTTTTGACGTAAAATAAATAAATAAATAGATTAAAGTATCATAATCACCCAAGGAATGCAAATAATGCTCATCATCAACAATGTTACAATCACCAAACAAACAATCAATTTAACCAATACGGCAGCAATAACACTTTCATTACCAACATCGCACAATTCATTACCAATCACGTAGTCAACCTCATTAATTCTCTAATTCCAACAATAACACAACATATCCAGAACTCCATTGCATCCACAATTAGCAACAGTTATGGAAGCATTAATCATATTAAATTGGAATGCAAATGGCATCGTAAACAAAAGATCCGAATTAGAACAGTTTCTACAGGCAAAAACGGTAGATATCGCATGTATAACGGAGACGCATTTAAGCCCAAACAAAACATTCACCATCCCAGGATTCAAAACCATCAGAGCAGACAGAAACGGAAATTCGGGAGGTGGTGTATTGACTTTGATAAAGTATAGCATTCAACACCACCAAATAACCTTGCCACACACTCCAGGTATAGAAAAAATCGGGATAAATGTACCAGTTGACAATAATCAAACATTAACTCACGAAGGGACTAAAACCACAAAATTCAACATCATATGCTTCCCAAAAAAATTTCGGCACGATGTTTATTTACGAAACTTCTTCTAACGAAATCCTCAGAATAGTCAGTATATTAAAAAATAAATATTCATCAGGTTTAGATGAATTTCCGGATTGTTTATTAAAAACGTGTGCACCTGCCATTATCACCCATTAACTCACATTTTCAATGCTTCCTTGTGCACAGGAATATTTCCAGATACTTTCAAAACAGTAAAAATTAAGCAACTTTTTAAAAAAGGGAACAAAAATGATATTCAAAATTACATGCCAATTTCTCTTTTGTCAGTTTTCTCAAAAATCTTAGAGAGGCTTTCCTACACGCGAATGGAAACCTTTCTCAGGAAAAACGAAGCGTTTTCAGACTCACAACACGGTTTCAGGAAATCAAAATCTACGGAAACTGCCATTTTTTCTTTCCTTAAAGATGTTGCTTCATCAATGGACAAAATGAAGAACCCATTGGGATCTTTTAGATCTTTCGAAAGCTTTTGGCGTTATTAACCATAACATCTTGCTCTCAAAATTACCTTCTTATGGAATTCGTGGTATTGCCCTAGATTGGATAACGTCGTACCTTAAACATCGATCTCAAAGAGTAGAAATACCGTACTGGCACGAAAGGACATTATTTACTTATCTCTCCAATTCTTTGCCAATTGAACACGGGGTCCCACAAGGTTCGATCTTAGTTACAACACTCGACGTAGAAATCATGTTCATCAAGTGTCAGTATCAACAGCTCACTACAAGAAATCCACATACAATACATGTACGTTACTTTAAAACGCATTGCCAGATGAAATTAAACAATTAAAATTGGTACGCAAATTTAAGTTAAAAGTAAAATCTTTTCTGCTGCAAAACTGTTTCTGTACAATTAGAGACTATACTGATCGTCAAAAAGAAAAATAATGTTTACTTTAACAAAAACAAGGTATAGTATAATGAATTAGTCTACATTTGCATTATATAATTTAAAAAAAGACTCAATATGCCTGTAACAAATACTGTACTTACGGGTCAATGACCCCCATCTCGATCGGGTTTTTGTCCAGTTTCCCTGATCCATTGAGCAAATGCTGAGATAGCCCCTTGATTTGCATCTGGACGTAAATGTAGCCTCACTATGCGCACGTTTTGTTGAACTTTCCTTTTGCTTGTAGTGGTAGTAGAGCTTAGGGTGAGTTTCTATTTTGTTAACAATACAGAAAAATCAAATCTGTTTGTTCCTTTACCGTTAAAAATAAGTTTTCTATAATTTTGCAACGAAAATATCTAATTTTTGACATGTTAATCCCACGCTTTTTTAAATTTGTTGTTATTATTATTATGACTATTATTTTTCATCTTTCAACTATTAATAGTTAAATTGTTGGGAAGGGATTCTGACACTCAAGAAAGCGTGCGCAGATGATTTTCTCCCCCCATACGTCACATACAGTTTTTGACTAAATAAATAAATAAATAAACTATAGTCACTACGTATAAACCACCCAACATAAAAATAAATACTACTTCTATCAATAAATTACTTGAATTGCAAAATATATTTATCATAATAAGATATTTGAACTCAAAGCATTCTGCATGGGGTTGTCGGACTACAAATCCGGCCGGCGAATACCTAAACAGAATAAAAAGCACGTTGCAACTTAACATACTAACGCCCACAGAACCAACACATTTCCCATATGATTCGAACAAAAATCCAGATATATTAGATATAGCAGTAACAAATTTGAAAGACCTATTCTACTTTACTGTTTACCATGAATTAGACTACGACCATATCCCAGTTGTTATAACATCTAAACTAACAAAACCTCCATCCTCTCCTGCTCCCACACTGCACACTTACAATGTAAACTGGCATTACTTTAAAAACGCTGTTGAAAAATCAATACCACAATTTCAAATCCTTAATACTCCTAATGAAATAAATCATGTAATCAGTGAGCTAAATAGTATATTAATAAAAACTGTGAATAATTATCAAAATACAACAAAACCAGAAATCAGAAAGAGACCTAGAAAACTATTACCTCCTAATATTACTGAATTAATAAAGGTGAAAAATAAAACCAGAAGGCTTTGGAACACCCTAAAAATCCCAGAACTAAAAAAGAACTAAATCATATAACTAATATTTGCAAAAAGGCAATAAGTAAACGCAACCAAGAAAAATTCAATCAATTTATTGAAGGATTAAATACTAAAAGCAATTCTCTGTGGCAATTCACAGAGAAAATTTTAAGGAAAAAGAACAGCATTCCCCCACTGTCAACTGATAATGGGGAAAAATATGCACAGAGAAAGCCGAAATTCTAGCAACTCATTTTGCCAGCACATTCACACCCAATGATTCCATAAAAAATGCCAAACACGATTAAATTTTAAAATTTTCAAACGCTCATCTTTACAACGTTCCTAACAGAATTAAATTCATTTCTCCTAATGAAATGAAATTGTTAATAAAAAATGCCACACAAAAAATCTCCAGGACACGACCGAATTAATACTGGAATCCTCAAAAGATTACCAAACAATGCCATTGCATTTTAAAACAATATATACAACTCTATACTAAGAACAGGTTATTATCCCCAAACATGGAAACATTCAATAATACATCCAATAGCAAAACCAAATAAAAATCAATCACGTGCAGAAAATTACAGACCAATCAGTCTTTTACCCATAATGTCAAAAATCTTAGAAAAATTAATTCTTGTCAGATTAAACAAACACATAAATAAAACGAACGCAATTCTACCTCATCAGTTCGGTTTCATATCCCATCACTCAACGACGCACCAGCTTCTGAGGCTAACTGAACACATCCACTCTGCTTTTCAAAAGGGATATCACACAACCACTGTATTTCTAGATGTGTCATAATCATTTGACAGGATATGGCACGCAGCCCTTTACTTCACACTAGTCGAAATTGATACACCAAAGTATTTAATTCAACTCATCAAAAATTTCATAGCTGACAGAACTTTCTCAGTTACAGTTGAAGGTCACTATTCTAACCCCAGACGAATTGCCGCTGGGGTCCCCCAAGGTTCGCCGCTATCCCGAACCCTGTTTAATCTCTACACTGCAGACATTCCTACTTTCCATCAAATAAATACCGCCCAATTCGCCGATGGCACTGCCTTATACATCTCCGGCACTTCACTACAAACTCATCAATTCCAGCTCCAACAGCATCTAAATCTAATAACAAATTGGGCAAATAACTGGAAAATCAAATTAAATCTCTCAAAATCAGCAGCAAAAATCTTCTCATTGAAAACCTTTGCACATTCATCACCGTCAACATATCAGCTTTATTAAGATAGCCGGCTTTCGACGGCTTTGCCGTCATCGTCAGTCTAAAGAATACAGAAAGATACAACAAAATTTTATAAATATATACACAATAAGATAGAAAAAATTAATTAAATTACAATTGATGGATAACTCTAAAATATTTAATTACAATTGATTAATTAAATTACAATTGATGGATAACTAAAATATTTAGTTACAGATAAAATTTCAAAAACGGTAAGGGGGGAATGCAACGGGAGGATTAGTGGCAGTTCAAATTAAACAAAAAATCAATACAGAAAGACACATTGTAGGTTAAAAGAAGGAAAAATTGTATGTTTAATAAATAAAAATATAGGAATGGGGAATATACATTCTCATATTAAAAAAAAAACAAAAATATATATATATATATATATATATATATATATATATGTTTTTCTTTTGAATATGAAATGTATATTTCTCACAAATAGTTATAATCTGAAATTGAACTGCTTATAGTATTAATTCCTCTCGCCCCACCAATTAATTTTATAATTTTATCTGCTATATGTTCCTAACTTTGCAACCATACAATGTGTCTTTCTGTATTGATTTTTGTTTAATTGAACTGCCACTAATCTCCGTTGCATTCCCTTACCGTTTTTGAAATTTTATCTGTAACTAAATATTTTAGAGTTATCCATCAATTGTAATTTAATTAATCAATTGTAATTAAATATTTAGAGTTATCCATCAATGTAATTTAATTAATTTTTCTATCTATTGTGTATATATTTATAAAATTTTGTATCTTTCTGTATTCTTAGACTGACATGATGCAAACCGTCGAAAGCCGGCTATCTTAATAAAGCTGATATGTTGACGAAGATGACTTCTTTTATTTCTTCTTATAAGAACGTCAACAACATCCAATCAGAATTCCCACAATACATTCATCACCGCTACTCATAAATAATAACGCTATAAATTGGACCCCAATCACGAAAACAATATCTTGGATTAAATTTAGACACTAAACTTAATTGGAAACAACACGTTGAAATAAAAGCACAACAGGCAAAACCAAATTAATCCAATTAAGACCCTTACTAAACTCATACAACCATCTCTCACTGTCAAATGCACTAACGCTATACAAATCATTCATTCGTCCAACACTATTATACGCATGTCGATCTGGACCAATGTCGACAAAACCAATCTCAACAAAATGCAAATATTTCAAAACAAATATTTAAGATTAATAACAAGAGCTCCATGGTTTATTAGCAATAAACAACTACATCACGATCTAACCATAAATGAAATAGCTCACCAAATAGCATACCTATCAAACAACTTTTACACCAATTTACCCTTCATAAAGGCATCAACTCACTACAGACTCGGAAAAGATCCCAGATACAAAACCAGAATAAAGAACAGATTCCGCTCCGTTCTTTCCTCCAGATATTTTCAAATATTGACTAATTCTGTTGAGTGCTATTTGTTTCCTCTCCCTAGTAAAGTTTGTTAAGTACAATTTTAAGCTAGATTAAGTTGATTAGATTAAGTCACCATTCAATTGCAAAGTTTCACTTGTAAACTAAACATTGTAATTTCAACTAAACAATAAATAATTTTTTTTAAAAGTCACACTAAGAAACACCAATTTTAACGATAAAAATGAGAGATTTTTCCATTGATTTATCTGGATTTAACTTGTCTTCTACTGAAATTCCAAAACGTCGATCATTACAAAGAACGATACAATAACATTATTTTGCAAAAACTGCATTTCGATATCCTGAACCGTTTAGAGGTAACGGGGTGGTCCGTCCAACTAACTGGTTGGACACCTGTATATCCAGAGGAAAGGTTTGCTGGCCGCACCGCCCGATGGCGGGTCGTGCGCGGTTGGAAGGGGAAGGGGTGGACTCGGAGCTACGCAGTTGAGCTCGCACCCACGCACAAAAGAATTGCGCGTTCTTTTGCATTACCAGCCCTTCTCTATTATCAAATAAAATTGGCTTTTACCTTCTCTTACATTAATCTCTTAACTCTGTGCCGCCACATTACCTAAATTGAAATGAGATGCATCGGAAACTAAAGACAGATTTTGGAAACATGTTAAGACAAGTTCTATGGTTAGATATTTGTAAAGTTGTGTTGCTTATGCACCAGAGGGCGGTAACTACATTTCTGAGGACCTTTTTTGGAATATTTGGATTTTATTGGTTGTTGTTGAGGCGGTGTTACATCAGGTTGGACAAGCGTGCGTTGGCAGCGGACGTCAAATGAATTTGTATGTAAGGAGGGCAGAATGGGCTTTTAAGGCGGAATGACGATTAATTATGGGTCAAAGAAGAATACCTGAGTCAATCACTTTGGAGTTACGTGGTCTTTCCATGTCTTTCTAGTATTCATTATAACGCTTAGATACCGGACGGGGCAGTTGTAGAACACAGTGATATTATTGACGAGTCGAATTGTAGTGGGAGGGGAAAGGCTGGAAAACGGAGCGTAAAAACTTCGGATGTCGAATTATTCGGATTTATTTTCCAATTTCTACGCCATCTTTTAATGGTCGTGATGTCTTCCTAAATTAATTTTTTTGTAGTGTTGAAATATTGATCAGAGGCAGAGATGACTTTCGTTTCCCAAGAGCAGTGTGTATCTTACGATACGTTGGAATGCTTGAGATGTAAATAAAATAAAGAACTGCTGACTACGGCGAATGGAACTCTTGCTGAACTTGTTCATGGTGATGAAACGGTTGAGTCCACTTGAATTATAAATGCGCGATATTTGTGCATTTATGAAAATTGACAGAATATTGCCCAAGAATTTCAGGATAGTACCTAGTTTTCTCATTTTATACAGGACGAGCAAAACCCGGCAGATGTTGTCCTGCTCTCTCTTCCTTCACTCTCTTTTTCCCTCATTCTCTCTCCCTCTTTTTCCTCCCCTCTTGTTCCCGACCTCTTTTCCCCTCTCTCTTTCTATTTCCCCTTCACTCTTCCACCTTATTTCTCTTTTCCCTCCTCTCTCTTTCCGCTTTCATCCTTTTTCCTGCCATTTTCTCTCCTCTCTATTTACCCTTTCTCCCTTTTCCCCATTTTCTGTTTTCCTCTCCTTTCATCCTCCTCTCTTTTTCCTTCTCTTTTTTTTTCCCTCTTTCCCTTCTCTTTCCTCTCTTTTTCCCCTATTTTTTTCCTCTATCTTTCCAATCCCTTTATCCCCTCCCTTTTTTTTTTTCCCCTTCTTCTTTTTTCTCTTCTCCCTCCCTTCTCTCTCCATCTTGCATTGCTGCTTCCTCCTGGCCTCCTCGGCCTCGCCCTGCGTCACACGGCAACGCCCAGCAATAATGAAGTTGGGTTCCCGTGATTGGAAATTGCATTTAACTGAAGCGCCATCTTGTGCTGCAGCGCCTTTTAGTGGAGTTACAAAAAATGAACAGCATAAAAATCTCCATGAAAACCTAATATGCCAACTTTCATGGAGATCGGTCGCAAGGCCATCCCCCTATGCTTTCTCTGTGATTCTACCGCACCGCTGCTGGCCTCTGGCGGAAGATATCAGGAACCCGTCTCTTAGCGACAGACGAAAAATAGGACCGTGGTGCATCTACCAGCAAATTATTTAAATTATTTATTTTCTGCATTTGTGTTGTATTTATCTTTACCAAGCTTTGCAAGGACACTGCGTCAAATCCTGAAGAAGAGCCAGTAAATATTTCGTATCTATTCATACACTCATTTTTGTGGAATCGATGTGGATTACATGTTGAATTCACTTTTATTAGTATAGATGATTCAGTCTTCGTTGCGCATTCAGGACCCAGTAAAAGAGTACACTGAGTTATTAATTTCGAGAGTGCAAAAGGCATTAGTGTAAACCACATTCAAAATTTGGGAAAAAAAGGGTAAGAAGTGAGGACCGAGGATCAATTCATCCACAAAGGTAACTGACACATTTACCGAGAATAGCTTTTTCTGAGCTACACTACGTACAACATGCGGATTTTCCTCGGCGCTCATATGCAAATCGTGCACGTTCATTGTGTCATTTCTTGTAAAACACACTTCATCTGACCAAACAACGATATTCCTGGATTCTTTTGACTTGCACAGGAAATGCGTAGAGAATTGAAAACGGCATTATAAGTTTCTACTCCGCAAATGCTGCATCCGATGGAAATGGAAAAGTCGTAATCTCTCCGCATGAATTGTTCACCGGACGAGGGACTGTGATGCGTTGACCTCGCGCGCCATTTGCCTAGTGCTCGCTTCCGGTGCTTCTCGGATAATATTAGGGATTGTGTTTTCCTGAGAAGGGCGTGCCCTAACGCGAAGTGAAGCCGCTCGCACACATCGTAGCCCCGTGTTACAGGAGCACAATCACATAGTTCAATGTTTAACATTAATTACTTACAAAATCAAACGACGAAGAGAAACTAATTTTGGCAATATCCGCCTCTTCATTACATATAAGAAACGGTCCTGGCGTATTAGCAACGAGGACATGCTCATCCTGTATTTTAGCCCTTCATACCAAACCCTGACAAAGGTTTGGGCGACATTGAGGAAGGTTGCTGGAAGTGATAACCTGCATGAAATGCTTCGTGAATGTTTTCAGTTAGACACAGTTTCAGTTAGTAACAATTGATGACCTATAGAGTTATTTTAAAAGATGCCAGTTGGAAGGGAGAAATAAGATTATTTTGGATTAGCACTTAATGGAGTCTCTTTAACAGCATTTTTTCAGCGTTTTAAGCAGCGCGAAGGCCACCTTTCCCAGCGGTAACAGCTGGGAGGGGTGCTACAGAAAATATTGTCCGTTTAATTTAAAATCTCATGCCTGAAAATCTAATTTTATACTCAAATTTCTATCAAATACTAACTTACGATACATCATTGTTTTCTTCTTTTTATGATCTATCCATTGTCGATGAGAAAAATGTCTAGTTCCATTTAAAATAATGAAAGATGATGACGTTTATAGAAAACGAAATATTTCAAACAATATCTCTACGGCATATTACTTGCCACATGATCCCACATTGTTGAGAGAAAATTGCTCTTGCTGCAAAATACGCAGTAATTTTAATCGTATATAAAGTTTATATATGACAACATCCTGGATGTTGTATAAACTGTACGGCCAAAGCTGAAAGTTCTTTTACTAGGGCAAGCTTCAAGCCTTAGATAAATTTCGATAATTTGTATGTAATCTTTAATACAACTAATGTTTAACGCCTTTTGGAATTGCGCATTAGGAATAAACCAGGGAGCTTTCGTGACCAGTCTTAGGAGTTTAGTTTCGATTATTTCTAATTTATTTATGTGTGTTTGCAGCGCACACGTCATTGAGCATGCGCAGAATGAACGACGGGCAAATTACACATTTGTAAATTGTTGCTCTGTTTTCTATTCTTAATGCTGAGTTTTTATTTCTGCTTTTTAATGAGTATAGTTTCTAATATGTTTTGTTTGCAATATCTGCTGTGTGGTTCTTCAATTAATCTACCTAATTTGACTCCTAGATTGCTTTTCTGGTAATAGTACACAATATTTTCGCTCAGATGATTACCAAATCATGCAAAACTAGGCTTAGGATATTCAGCAACTCATATTTATAAATAGTTATTTGTGTATCTTTGAGATATATTATATTTGTTTGGATAATACTTACTTTAATAAATTAATGTTCATTCAAATTTTATCAAAGGAATAATTAATATATTTGAATGATCAGTCAATCATCAAGGTAGATCTTGAAGATAACTAACATACCTCATTCCTAAAGTGAATCTCACTGTTGAGATACACGACACTTCATGTGATTGTTAAATGTGAGGCATACATATTGATATTTCCTACCAGCTTTGACTGACGCACATGATGTATTTGTAACATGTTACTTACATCTTCGTAAGAATAGAATTGTGAAATCGTGAATATAATTTCCCAAGTGTATTTTATATAAGACCAAAAAATAATGCCATCTTTCGAGGTTGCCATTCGTCCTCCATTGTTGTGAATTGCCCTTCATTTATAAAAGCAATGACCTAATCCAAAATAAAACCAATGTTCAATAATACTCCCGAGAAGTCCCTAATGTAACGAAATATTTAATATTAAATGTTTCAAAAATATGTTTGTTTAGGGTACATATTATTTTAAAAAATGTCTTCCGAATCTAATACTGAACGTCGATCGCGTACGGTAAGCTATTGAACATGTCCTAAATATTAATTTAATATTTTACTGATGTTATTGCTTGTTATTGCCTTCGAATACGGAGCTCGATTTGAATTATGATCTCTTTCCACCATGCACTGAATAACTTATCTGGATCGAGAGTATTGTGGTTACGGAGAAAATATGAAAATAATTAAATGATGTTACATGTTCTCTTCTGGGAATTAAGGGAAGGAAATATGAAAAGACAAACAGAGTCAAGTTAACATCTAGTGAATTAGTAAATAAGTCTGAATCATTAAAATTAGGTAAAAAGTAAAATACTGTACATCCAACGGGAGTTAAGTGGTTCTAATTATCTCGGGCAACAAAACAAGGGGACAATTTAATACCCGACGCACAACATCGCGACGTCAATACCTTGATGAAGCCTGCGACATGTCAGGCGAAACGTCGGCCTCTCAGCCCACTACGCGGCGTCACCCGGACAGCGAAGAAGAAGTCAAAACAAGGGTCTTCGGCCCTCGGGCGTTTTGACGCCGCTCTTCACGAGAACACTTATAACGCCCTTGGCGAATACATAACTATTAAAATGAAATTTAGTATTATATCAAATGAAGTCCACCGCCTTCATAGGTCTCCTGACACATAAAGGGATAATGGAGGGAAACGGGAGAGTCCAGGCATTGTCAAGTTGGCAAAAGAAAAAATTGTAGCCTTTGGGTAGTGTTTTTATAACGAAATATAAAAGTAAGATAAATCTTACATTACTCTTTTAAGATGTCTTCTTTTTAATGTTTTCCTTTTTAAAATAGAAGCCGAAATTAGAAACTCCGGAAAAGCTGTCGCACGTAAGTAGAGTTCAAAAATCTGTGAATATTTTCATACTTTTTTGGAATCTTGGAACACCTTGTTTTAATATTTTTTTTATTTTTGTAGTAATAATGGACATTTTATTTTCCACCATTTTTGTATTCGTAATTGGAATGATGTTTTGAAATTGAAATATTATCAATGTTAAAGTTGTTAAATAAATTGTAATTCTCAGACCTGGTTAGAAAATTAATACAATTAATGCAAAATATATGGCTGTTTTCATCCAAAAGGCTAGATTTAATTGAAGTGTACTTTATAAAGAACTTCATGGACTTAAGTTGCAGATTGCAGCATAAATTGTTTTCATAAATATCACACCCATTTCACACACCCAAATAAATTGTGCATAAAGTAAAGAAATCTTTTATTATGATCACAACTTGTGACCACTCAAAATCTTTATTTTAAGAATGTACTAGTGATTTCATTCCTGAAGACCTCTATTCTCACATGATCATATAATTTTTATCAATCTTTATAGAATAACTTTTCTGAACAATTTTAATTCTCCTATGATATTAAAAAAAAGTTATAATTTCTATTCAAATATTATAGTGATTTTATATTAACGTAGAAAATTTGTCAAATCCGCACATCCGTTTGTATTTACTCAAATTATTCACGAATAAACTTGCCCTTGAACGTTTTAGGTATTAATACTGAAATTGAATAAAATTAAATACTTTTAAAAATGTAAATTAAATCTAAAATTTTTGGTAGAAAATTCTTTCAAACAACTGAACAGAAAAACTTACTCGGTAAATCCTTATTGTAGATTTCGCCTAACCCTTGGAAATTGTCCTTGCACGAATGCAGAAAGCTGAAGATTTTCTCTCGAATGGGAGCCATTTCTTACCAGCAATCACTATGTTACAAAGGGTACTCTGCTACATACACATTAAACAACATGTATCTTGCGACTGCCCTTACAGCCTCCAATCATACAATGAACGTTATGTAGGGGAGGAAGAAAACATTTGAGTGCGAAATGACGCATGTTGAAGGATCAGATCTCGTACTTTCTGGATCAAATGCTGTTATTTAATTAAAGAGGACTTTAGTTTCTAAAAAATAAAATAAAAACAACAACAACAACTGAAAAGTGCAATAATTACTGTCGTGTTAAATATATTCAAAATTCCTGACGCAATTTCTAAAAGAAATTAAGAACATTTACATTTTACTATTACATTTTTAGTTTATTCTTGATTGTGATTTGCTGAAAATATCACGGTGTTACATAACGATTTATGCACAACACACAAATCATTCAATATTCTTCAAATATAAATTCATTATTATGAACTTAAATATGAGTATTGAACGTTTAAAAGAACGTTTTAAAATTAATTTTTCGATTAAATCAGAATTATATAAATCAGAATAGGTTTTTAAAGTGTATAATCTGGTGTTTGTGAGCGCTTGAACGAATTTTGGAACCTTAAATTAGAATTAATTAAAAATACAAATTTTTAAACACATTAAAGGAAGAAACCGTTTTCCTTCATACTAATGAATATTTTAATAATAAATGCTTGAACAAAAATAGATGCAATATCGTACGGAAATGAAATATTTAATAATTAAAAAACAAACACAAAATAGAAAATTATATTGAAGGAAATTGCGATATTAGTGTCATGTAACTCTAGCACCTCCTGTAACTTGTGAACGGTTCAAGTTATTGCAATGCAGTTTTTACGAAAGTAGATGAGGGAATGAGGCTAATTGATAAGTGTATTTATTTATATTTTATAACTTGTATTTTACGAGATCTTTGAGGTAACTTTGTTTTTTCAAATAGAACAATACATATTTTTTCAGTCTATCACGAGCGTAAAAAGAGGAATTCAATGATATACATATTGTCTTATATGCATTAAGCATATGCATATAGCATATAGCATTATACATATTGTCTTATATGCATTATTGTCTTGTATGCATGATAAACATTTTTTTTTAGTAATTTTGATTTTTGCGTCTCATGTTTAACGGATATTTTGAATGTAAAGCAGCGCTCCACCACAAACGCGCCCGGAAAAAAGAGAAGCTGATTTTATTATTTCATAATACCAATCATATTCCAAATATTCACAAAACTGTTGCGATTTTCTCCTCAACTCTGCTTTCCATCCCTCCGCGATTTCAGATTTTTTTGTCTTTCGTTGATTCAAGGAATTGAAGGATTGAAAATAAAGGTTTTTCATAAGTATGTATTGTAATAAAATTGTTTATTACTTCAACTCCATTAAAGGGGTTTTATATCGTACGATATTAATGTGATCTTGAAACAAAACACAATAAGGATAAATAATTAAGACTGTACAAAGAATTTTGCACATTTCGAGTAAACAACTTTAATATTAATAAGCATATAATAATAACTTAGCGATAGAAACATAGGGATAGTTATTATCATTATCTTCCTGCATTTTTTATTATCATAAGGTGTTATTATATTCTTTAACAAAAAAATATTTGCTGAAAATATGCATTTTTCTTTGTACACTTAATAATTTATTTTATAGTGTTTAGTTTCCAAGATCCCATTAATATTTTGGAATGACACCCTTTTAATGAAGTTGAAATAAGAATCTTCTTTCAATGCATACTACTTCTGCAAATCCATATTTTAAATCCTGAATACAAAAAAATTGAAATCGCGGAGGGATGGAAAGCAGAGTTGAGGAGAAAATGCAACAGTTTTGTGAATATTTGGAATATGTTTGGTATTATGAAATAATAAAATCAGCTTCTTTTCCCGAGCGCGCGTTTGCTGGTGGAGCGCTGCGTGGCCTTGCGTGGAGGGCTTTTACATTCAAAATATCCGTTAAACATGAGACGCAAAAAAATCAAAATTACTAAAAAAATGTTTATCATGCATACAAGACAATAATGCATATAAGACAATATGTATAATGCTATATGCTATATGCATATGCTTAATGCATATAAGACAATATGTATATCATTGAATTCCTCTTTTTACGCTCATGATAGACTGAAAAAATATTGTAATGATTTACACGATCCCCAATGGTGTGCATTTGGATGATAAACAGTTCAAAACATTTACAGCAAAGACGCCATAGTAAAAAAATAAAACCGAGGGAGGAAGAGAATAAAGCGAACCCGATACTTGTGCGAGTTTGGACTATAAACATTAGATCCGGCTGTGATTTAGAAACATTTTGAAAGTTATCCCAGTGAAATCGCGTCAGGCAATAAAAAGTTATTGAAATTTTCGTATTTCGCATGTTTGTGTTAAGGAAAAATATTAATGGAGTCCATTGTTGGAGCGATGAAACGCTTATAAAGAAGAGGGTTTTTCGAATACTGCAAGAAAACGCGATAAGATATCAAATTCAGACTTTCGGGAGGTAAAAGAAGAAAATTAGCTGCATCAGGTAAAATTTATCCCATTTAAATATCTTGACGGGAAGTATCGAAATTTTAATAAAACAGATAAATTAATTCAAGCAAGAGGAAGCGATTAGCGAACAAATGCAGTGCGTTCCATTTCACATTCAAAAACGGAAAACAGGGAAAATAAAAGGATTTTGACCAAAGAAAACAAGAGAGAACATCAAATTTTAGGAAATTGCCGGAGAATTTTATCAAAACTAAAACGGAAATAAAGTGTTGCGGAAAACGTTAGAAATTAAATATTTTGAGAGAACCAAGGTGACGCGATCGTCAGTTATCGAGCGATCGGAAAAGTGCTGAAGCAAGGATAACAATGCTAGGTTGAAGAAGATTTGCCAGAATGTGCCTGGACTTGGTGAAAGCAGGATGTGTGTTCGCGTAGGCGATTCTTGAAAATTTTGTAAAGTGCGGAAGTTATGAACATCATCCGAAATAGTAACCGGAATATTTTACGTACGTTGTGTAACAGTCGTGGAAAGAAAATTTCATAAAAGAAAGGGAATTTTCGGAACTATTGTGAAATTCGGCAACGCCCGCTGGACTTGCGAGCGAGCGGCGGTACGAGAAATTTTGCAACGGTGGGGAGCGCGACGTTGCATTGATAATTAGAGGCGCGGAATTTGATTCGAATTCAGTGAGATTTTAATAATTTGAAGGGTTTATAAAAAAAGATGGCAGCGTGAACTCCGACACCATGAGTGAACTGTGATGCGTATGCGAGTGTTCCGGAACTGATGGCGACAACGGGAGGCGCTGTTGGGCGTGAATAATCACCCCCAGACACGCAGATTCGTCGCAGAGGCAACAGCATACGTGAGCCAAAGTATTTTGACATTTGTTTGTTTTGTTTTGATTGAAGAAAGCTCTGTCGAAGACCAAGCCGTGTAATTGGTAGATTTTAAGACGGAAATCTCGACAGAATGCATTCTGGGGTTTAGTTATATGTGTGAATGGTATTTGTTTGTTTTTTGTAAATAGTTTGTGTGAATGAAAGAGTATATATATCTTGTATTGTGTATTGAGGGAGGAGAAATGTTTATTTTGTTGTTGTTTTTGATGCTGGGTTGTATTGATGTGTGCCGTCAGAGGTACCAGTGCTGTTGCAGCACTAAATAGTGCAAATTGAAAAGAAACATGATAACGGAGGCGATTGAATAAACTTCATGGCCATTTTGGGGGTCATGATTCGCAAAATCAATATGTTTTTCGCAATCATTTACGTAGCATTAGACTGATCCACGCGCGTGAGCGGTACTTGCTCGCGTCTGTACAGACGCACCGCAGACCACGCCCAGGTGAGTGAAAAGGCCAGGTAAGCTAGCAGAGGGGCAATTGTGAGTAGGAAAGGGGGAAAGTTATTATATGTGGCAACCCAACGCGAGGCTAGTGTTTATTGGTTTGTTCGTAAGAAGGGCTAGAGCAGGGCAATTTATTAAACGTAACAGTATAACGTGCCGGGCGTGTAGAGAGGCCGCCCAACCCATTACAAGTGACCGCCCAACGTGTGGGCAGGTTTATATATATAAGGAGGAGAGGAAGGGTGAAACCCGACCGATTACAATATGTATTGTTCTATTTGAAAAAAACAAACAAAGTTACCTCAAAGATTTCGTAAAATACAAGTTATAAAATATAAATAAATACACTTATCAATTAGCCCATTCCCTCATCCACTTTCGGAAAACTGCATTGCAAAACTTAAACTGTTCAAAAGTTACAGGAGGTGCTAGTGTTACGTGACTCAGCCTGTATACAGCGAATCGTTCTTGTCATAAAAATATTTCAAAGTATTGTACCTTAAATTTAAAAAATGACTTGTATTTATTTCCTGTAAGGAACTCGTAATATTTTTAGATTCAGTAATATGCTAATACCGTATTAATGTTTTAGCAATATTTTACAAAAGAATGAGGTCCCAAATTGAGGCGTGATCCGCCGGGTGTTATTCCCTAGGAGGAACATTTCATTTAATATGATCGCCAGCAGCGGTGGCAACGTTGCAGCACCAGCTCCAACAAGCAGGCCGCGCCGGCGGCGTGCAGCCCCGCCTGCCACAGCGCCAGCGGCCACGCCAGCTGCGCCGGCGTCAGCGCCTGGGCCTGCTTGGGGCTGGCGGCGGCGGGGGGCTCGGTCAGCCCGTTGGCCGCCATCCGGTGTCGCTGCGCGCGGGCCCACTGGCCGTACAAGCCCGCCTGCAGCACGCGCAGCACGAAGCCGTTGAGCGCCTCGCGCGCAGCTGAGCCCTTGGGCGACACCAGCGCCAAGTGGCCGGGGCGGTGCACGCACTCGGGCACGCGGTAAAGGACGCTCGCGCCGCCCGCCGAGAAGTTCTTGCTGCGAGCCACAGCTTCGTACCGCTGCTCCGTCATGAAGTATCCGTCCAAACCGTGCGTGGCTATGCTGGTAATTCTTTCGTTTTTATCGTCGGATGACTTGATTTTCAGCTTTCCTATGAGATCGCGCAGGATGCCGGCTTGGTCGTAATGTTGAACAGTCGCGGAGGCTGCTGCTGATGTAAATGCTCCTGAGGAGTCGGGGGCTTCGGCCAAGGAGAGCGGGTCCGTGGGTCGGGAGGTTGCCGCAAGGCAGCCCAACAGCTGGCCCGAGTACGCGTGGCCCAGCACCGTCGCGAAAAGCAACATGGCGGCGAGCCAAATTTTAACTAAAAACATACTGCATGCTCGTGAGTCCAAAATACTGAGGTGCAGAGGATAAGAGTACACAGTAAAGTCAGACAAAAGTGATACACGAAGGAAGTCACACTTGTTTCATTCAAAGTCTTGGACTTAGTACCAGTGGCGGCTGTTCCTTAAGGGTTCTAGGGCGGCGCTCTCCTCAGAATAAACAACCTTAAGAAAAGTCGCAGAATAGTTATTTATGTAATAAGTCCTCTACATTAGTCTTTAAGGACGAGGCCGGAAGGCTAACTGCGAGGCGGAGCGATAGCGGAGACGAGTCGTTAACCTTCCGGCCAACTTACATACAATGTTTTTGTAATTTCGAGTTATTATTTTTCAAAATAAACATTTAACACTGTCATGAGTTAAGAATTGTCATTACTAGATACAGAATTTTTATGTAATTACATATTTTTGTCTTTATACTTACCGTTCTCAAAACTGTAATCTTTGCGAATCGTCGCCGTCAAACACTATATATAATTTTTTCGTTACATATTTTTACATATTCAGTATTATTACATATTTAACATATTTTGCTATTTTCACGCACTATTTTTTATTCTATCAATTTTGTTCAATTTTAATACGTATTTTTATGAAAAGAAGTATTTAAAAAAATAGATTTTTTCCCTTCATTAGTAGTGAGTGCTGTCGACTCGAAGTGTGCTACGTGAAGGCAGGGTCGGGTGTTCTCACATCCCAACGTGCCTTCTTCAGTTATCCACAAGTAAGGGGCGTACCTACAAGGGGCGGGAAGTGCGCTCAGCGACTGAGAACATTTTCACCTTTAGGTCTGAAAAGTATCACTGACGCCGCGTTTCCTGACCTTGAACCTTAAATTTTCCCGAGAAACTTTGGCGATCGCCGACGTGTAACACTTCGATGAGAATGCTGTACGCTGCAGTGATTGTTTGTTGGTCGTAAATATTGTCAGTTTGTACGACGGCTTCTATTCCGTCTGGTCTGGCTGCTAAACTACGGTACTGGATAGCAATAAATGCTCTCCAAATGATTTTTAAAACGATTGTATTATTTTTAAAATTTGTTTAGGACATTTTTTATAAATGTAATTTCTTATTATGTAAATGTTTTATAATTAGTGTATTTTTTTTGTTATTTAAGGTCGCATCAATATCTAGGTCATTAGCGACCACTATTGGAGTGAACGGTGTGGTAACTATGAAGATGAAACGAAATGGTGATGATAATGGGTGTAAGTACGAACACAAATACAACCATGCCCGAGGCGGGACTCGAACCCGCGACCCTTTGATCCGAGGTCACTACGACACTAATGCCTTAGCGATATCTGCCATCAGGACGGAACAATCTACGCCCGAGAGTCCGCTAAAATATTTTTAATGGACTCTCCAGCACTTTAACAGCCGTAGCTCTTGTCGCGCTCTTAACACGTAGATGGTTGGTTGCTAAGGAGCTAAGCACGTGTTTACCAACATAAACAACAAAAAATATGAACCTCGCAATAAATCGACTCATAATTTGTGCATATCACCAGCGCAATTTTTGAGGACGAATTTAGTTTTAAGTGCTTGATTGAGCGAACGGTAAATGTTTTTGGAATGGGTCGCATCGTGGACTATCGCGAGTCCGTCCGTAGCTGGTGGATGCGAGGCAATGGAAGCTTAAGGAAGAGTGGGGGTTCTGGGTGTTGGGTGGGGGCAGCGTGCTGTTATTAGGGTTTTATTCGTCAGAGTTCGCGGCTATTAACTAAGCTAAGAATATCCGACCCTCTTATTTGATTTCATAAACTACTGTTTTGTTTGTTGGAAATATTTTTTGAAGTCGCTTATTTTCTCGTGAGCACAATTGTATCTTCCGCTATCAACGTCAAAGTTGTCTTAGACAAGAATTAAAATCCCGAAACGTGCAAATCGGTTGTACACTACATCGGTTCTACACTACAATTTTCCTCGTTCAAGAAATATTTTGAAGAGGTAAAAAGTACAAATGTGATAGTTCGGACATACATGCCGCCCCTCCTAATTCGCAACCTACCGGCCGCCCCTGCTTCGCTAAGTACATTACTGCGTATATACGTATACATATACGTCAAATTGAAAAGTGGTAGGCAACTCATTATGTACCGGTGTTTGTTAGGTAAACAAAATCTCTTTGATATCGTCAAAACGATTACCTTCCAATCAAGACGAAATGTTACACGTGTAATTTCCTTAAGTGAAACTTCCCACGTTATGTTCATTGGCAAAAGCCATTCGTCGTTCAGCAGCGGTGGTGTGCGGACGTGCCCAGCTCCGCTGTGCTTGCCTTGCTAGCGCTCAGTCCCGGCTCGTTCGTTTACCAGGGAACTTAGTGCCGAGTGACAGTGCTCCCGCAGTGCGTAGCAACGAAGACTGGTGCTCGTAGTGACCAGTCTGTCATGCGACACAAACTCATCAACAGGGCATGCTATTAGTCAAGCCCTGCTAACGCTTCACAATAGAGACATCAACAATTTCATCAACGGTGACGAAAATCCGACGCCGCAAGTTCCGCCATCAGAGGAAGCCATGGACGGCATGGCCCCGCCCCTTTCGCGGAGGCTAACGCGGAGGCTACTCAGTCAACAGGAGCTACAAGCAGCAGGGAGCATCAACCTTCAACATCAGGTGCAGTGAGAAAAAGGTCAGTCCGTGAACTTGATGATTTTCATAATAAAAAAAGAAGTGCGGAATTCAATTACAGTGATCCATCTGCTGATGATAGTGACCTTCAATATAACGTGCCAGTGAATAACAGATGTCATCTACTTGCTAGTAAAGACTCCATGCCCGAGGACACAAGGTTCGAGTATCTAAAAAATCAGCAAGATCAAATTAGTGTATCAAATAGAATCCCACCAATATTTGTAGCCCACATCGAACAAGTTAATAACTTTGTCAAGGAATTAAAAATTAATGTTACCCAAAATTTCGTAGCAGACATGAAAAACAACAAGGTCAAAATCAGTGCCAACACATCTACAGACTTTCGTAGCATAATCAAATATTTAATACAAACTCAGAGAAATTTTCACAGTTTAAAGGTCCATCTAACAAAAAATATTCAGTTGTAATTAATAACATAGATCAGTCAATTACGGAACCCGAAATCTTCTCAGATTTAAAACAATGCTACCCATCAATCACCAAAGTTACAAGACTACTAAAAGACAATAATCCAGTTCCTGTTGTGGCCGCCGAGTTTAACGGAGGTGAACCAATAGAAACAATCTTAGCAATAACGCAAATATGCAATCATCGTGTGAAAACAGAAAGACGTCGAAAACATCAAGGTCCCTTGCAGTGTCAGAGATGTTTAGATTACGGTCACACGAAGAATAATTGCAATCATGTTATCAATTGTGCTTTTTGTGCCGGAAATCATTATTCTGTGACGTGCCCCAACAAAACTAAAACCCCTCTCTGTGCGAATTGCAACGGAAATCATCGAGCGGACATACGAAATCGAAATTGTTCTTATTTTAAAGAAATCCTTGAAAGAAAGAACAATGATCGCAACAAAACTAATAGAAATGACAACCCTCAAAACTCTCAATCCCCTCCCCCACCCCTCCTCCAAATCAATCTAGAGAATATTTCTCAAAATTACCCCAAACCAGTACTCTCCGAAACTTCACTCACATCTCAAACTCCAAAAATCGAATCCAATCCAACTCACAAAATTTTCGCACCTACTCCCAGCCCTCTTCCCATCCAAATGATTCTGACTCTAACAATCCAATTATTAGCACAATAATGAACTCAATCACCTCATGCATCATTAATTTCATAACTTCCTTAATCCCTACCATCAACAGCGCCATTCAAAACTCTGTCACCGCTTGTCTAAGCAATAATAGTGTCAACTCAACCCACTAATAATATATCCATCTTGAATTGGAATTCCAATAGCATCAATAATAAAAAACAGAACTAATTCATTTTCTGCATCATCATAAAATTGACGTAGCATGCATAACTGAAACACACCCAAATAAAAAAATAAACTATTTATTCCAAGTTACAGCACTTATAGAACAGATCGAACGGAAAATAGGGGAGGAGGGGTACTAATCGCGGTCAAAATTTATCTTTATTACCACCAAATTAATCGGCCCGACACCGGAATCGAAAGTGTTGCTATCCAAATATTTATAAATAGCCAACCATGGAAAATTATAACAGCTTATAAGCCCCCCACAGCCAAAATTATAAATGCAAACTTTCCTATTTTATTTCAACCTACCGAGAAAACTTTGCTGTTGGGTGACCTTAATTCAAAACACGTAAGCTGGGGGTGCCAAAATAATAATCACAACGGGAAAGTCCTAGCTCAACTAATAAACATTTCAAACCTAAGAATACTCACCCCTCGGAGCCAACATACCACCCTCAGGCTCGTACTCGTAAATCGGACATCCTTGACATAGGCATCACAAATACTAATATCAAATTCTACTCTACACCTACTTTCGAACTTGGCTCTGATCATATCCCGGTAATTATTACTACACACCAACTTATACTGCAACACCCCGCCCCTAAACCAAACTCAATAAAAATTAATTGGCAAAAATTTCAAAAAACAGTAATAAATTTCCTACCCAAAATAAAAACATTAAATACCCCGTTGGAAATAGACCAATCCATCTCTCATTTCAACGAAATAATACACTCTACTATAAAAAGTACACAATTAACTACTCCACCCGGCTCAAATACAACCAGACATAAAATACTACCCAAAGAAATTTTGAAAGCAATCTCAATAAAAAACAAAACTAGAAGACTTTGGTACCGATTAAGAACACCTGAACTTAAGAGGGAACTAAACCTATTAACAAATATCGTAAAGATACTTATAACTAACTTCAATATCCAAAACTATCATAACTTAATCCAGTCACTCAGCGTCAGTAATAACACTCTGTGGCAATTCACACGAAAAATACTTAAGAAGAAAAACGCGATACCTCCTATAAACTCAACAACAGATAAAGCGTACACATCCTACCAAAAGCCAGAAGAACTAGCAAGCTATTTTGCTTCAACTTTCACTGTCAACACAACTTTCACTGTCACAATTTCCATCCTGGACACATCACTATAACCAAATCAGCATCAGAACAAGAATATGGACCTTAACAAAAAAAATACACTACATTTCACCCTCTGAAATTAAAAAAAAATTAATAAACTGCCTCTTAAAAAATCACCCGGACACGACAATGTAAATAATATCGTATTAAAACATTTACCAACACCAGCAATAGCTACCCTCACAAACATCTACAATTCGTGTCTCAGAACAAATTA
The DNA here is from genome assembly GCA_964035755.1 of Teleogryllus oceanicus. Lineage (NCBI taxonomy): Eukaryota > Metazoa > Arthropoda > Insecta > Orthoptera > Gryllidae > Teleogryllus > Teleogryllus oceanicus. The sequence goes on from CAXIVR010000009.1 coordinate 105,162,123, forward strand.
TTTTCCGCATACCTGGAAAAAATGGAATTCCCAAACCGGGAGACCTGGCTCAGGGCATTCACTGATGTCACCGCAGTGCCTCTGACTGGAAGGTCCTCGGTTCAAACCCGCCGTTGACAGGATTTTCAACACTAGCTAGATCGAGTTCAGTCGCTGTCTGCAAAAGAATTCTAGCGGCCGGCTGCTCTGATAGGTAGTTTTCTGTGCTCTCTCCGATACCATGCGAATGACGAAGCAGTACCATCACAAACAGGCCACGGACCGCGGAAACATGCTATCATTATTCCCATTTCTAAACCGAATAAAATCCTGCAAACGTTGACAGTTATCGTCCGATCAGTCTATTACCATCCTTATCAAAGATATTCGAGAAAATTATACTTAAAAGATTAAACAATTACCTACACTTAACGAAAATAATTCCTAAAGAACAATTTGATTTATGGAAAAAGTGTCTACTCAACACCAGTTCTAAGAATATCCGAACATATATACACAGCATTCCAGAAAAAACATCACACAATAGGCGTATTTATAGATATCACTCAGGCGTTTGATCAGACATGGCACCAAGCGTTAATGTACAAGATCAAACAAATTGGCACCTCATACTACATAAAATCAATTATCAATAGCTTTATTTATTTATTTTATTTATTTTACGTCAAAAAAACAGTTAAAAACTGCGTATGACGTGCTATGGGGAAAAGTGAGTTGTGTGCACATTTTCAAAATTCTGTGATGCCTACACTAAGCCATATACTACTTAAATTTTGAATTTTGAATTTCGAAAGGGAGAAAAAAAACAAAAACTCCCATGTAGTAAAATCTATTTTCAAAAATAAATAAGCAATAAATTTTGAATTTTGAAAGGGAGAAAAAAAACAAAAACTCCCATGTAGTAAAATCTATTTTCAAAAATAAATAAGCAATAAATTTTGAATTTTGAATTTTTAAGGGAGAAAAAAAACAAAAACTCCCATGTAGTAAAATCTATTTTCAAAAATAAATAAGCAATAAATTTTGAATTTTGAAAGGGAGAAAAAAAAACAAAACTCCCATGTAGTAAAATCTATTTTCAAAAATAAATAAGCAATAAATTTTGAATTTTGAATTTACCTGCCGCGACAACATGGAAACGATAATTTGAATAATTGTATTTCCCACTGAATTCTAGAAGACGTGCACAGAAAATGAAGTTATATTTATGTCCAGAAGCAAAACAAGGGGCCATCTCAGCATTTGCTCAATGGATCAGGGAAACTGGACGAAAAACCTGATCGAGATGGGGGTCATTGACCCGGAAGCTGTAGTACAATAGTTGTTACAGGTTGTTTATACTCATTTACACAGTTCAAATGGTAAATAATGCATTATGTATCATTGTTAAAATTAATGTTACTTTTCTTGTGATGCTCAGTATAGTCTCTAAATGTATAGAAACAGTTATGCAGCAGAAACGATTTCACTTGGGATTTAAACTTTTCTATTGAATTTAATCGTTTAATGTCATCTGGCAAAGTGTTGTAAAATAATGTGCATGTATTGTATGTGAATTTTTGTAATGGCTTTGATACTGTCACCTGATGAATAGATTTCTTTTAAAATTCCCGCTCTTGAGTAAGTCATTTTTTACAAAAACCACTGATTCGTAAATAAAAAGACACGGTAATGGTAGAATTCCTAGATTAATGAAGAGAGGCTTACATGAATCACGTGGGTGGGATTTGGTTATTATTCGTACAATTCGTTTTTGTAATCTAAAAGTCTGGGAGCTATAAGATGTATTTCCCCAGAATATTATGCCATATCTCAGGCGGGAATGAACATTCGCGAAGTATACACAACGAGCAGTATGAAGGCTGACTGAATTTGCAAGAATTCTGAACGCGTAGCACAATGAACTTCATTTTGTGTTCAATTCATTTAAATGGACGTTCCATTTAAGGTTTGACTGAATTGAGAGACCTAAAAATTTTGTTGCCTTAACATCAGTCAATGGTACACTGTTCATTTTCAATGGAGCACAGAATTGTTTATTGGAAATGGAAAACTGCATTAAAACCGTTTTCTTTTCGTTCACTATTAATTTGTTATTTCGGAACCAATTTGAAACATCTGATATTGTACTATTTACTGTTTCTTTATTGCAAAGGATGTTCGTATCATCCGCAAAGAGAACCGTTCTTCCGTTTCGAATCGTCGAGGGCATATCGTTTACGTAAAGTAGGAACAGAATAGGGCCTAAAATCGATCCTTGAGGAACTCCACATGCAACGGGCAAAGAGTCGGAAAGGTGCGTACGTAATGTTCCATCATTCCAGTAAGGTATTTCAACTCTCTGAGACCGTTGTTTAAGGTACGAACATAACCAATCTAGAGCAATACCACGAATTCCATATGAAGGTAATTTGGAAAGTAAAATGTCATGATCAATGACGTCAAAAGCTTTTGAGAGATCTAAAAATAATCCAATAGGTGCCTCGTTTTGATCCAATGATGAGGCGACATCTTTAAGAAAAGAAAATATAGCTGTTTCCGTTGATTTTGATTTTCTAAATCCATGTTGGCAATCTGAAAGCGCGTCGTGTTTAGTGAGAAAGGTTTCCATTCGTATGTAAAAAATTCTCTCTAATATTTTTGAAAGAACTGATAGAAGAGAAATGGGCCGATAATTTTGAATTTCATTTTTGTTGCCTTTTTTGAAAAGCGGCTTAATTTTAGCTGTTTTGAAAATATCTGGAAACGTTCCGGTGCATAACGATGCATTAAATATGTGAGTTAAAGGGTGTATAATGGCATACGCACAAGTCTTTAACAAAGAATCCGGGAATTCATCTAAACCGGACGAGTATTTATTTTTTAGTTTACCGATTATTTTGAGAATTTCATCGGAAGAAGTTTCGGAAACGAACATTGTGTCTGCAATTTTGGGTGAACTGCCTGTTTTTGAATTTTGTGCATGAAGACCCTTAGTGAGATCGGCAGCAATTCTCGAAAAGTATTGGTTAAAGAGACTAGCCACTGTTGCCGGATCGTTCACATTTATATCGTTATATTTTAAAACAACATTCTCTACGGGTTTTCTAGTTGATTTGGTAGTATTTTTTATTATATTCCACATTGCTTTTGTTTTATTATTTGAATTCAAAATATCCTGATCGTTTTTCATGATTTTAGCCTGTCTTATGACTTTTCGTAACAATGTTTTGTATTTTTTAAAGTAGATAAGGAAATCTTGAGATACGTCATGACGTTTAGAAATGAAAGAAAGAATTCGTTTTTTTACAAGATGTCCTAATACCTTGTGTTATCCAAGAATTGCTTTTCCGTGAAATATTTAATTTTCGTTTTTGAAGAGGAAAGCAAGTGTTAAAATGAAATGAAAGAGTTGAAAGATAAGAATTATATTTGTCGTTTGTATCAGCAGTATTATAAACACTTTCGCATGACTCCTGCATCAAGTAATCAATGAATAATTTAATTTTACTTTTAGTAAACAATCTAGTCATACGTGTATTATTTATTGTGTCAGTGATCGCATTTCTTATAATGGTAAGAATTTGTGCATCGTGGTCACTGTATCCTAAATCTTTTGTTTCAACTTCATATCGAGTAGTAGTTTTGTTAATTATAATTTGATCAATTGCCTTCATCGAATGTTGTGTGATCCGTGTAGGTACTTTAATTGTAATGTCTAAATTAAAGGAATTAATTAAATTGAGAAACTTTTCTTTCTCGCAAGATTCGACCAGAAAATCAATGTTAAAATCTCCGCATACAACAATGGATTCAAAAGAGCGATTGCTAACTTGGTTAAGTGTTACTCCAGGTTTTCTAAGAACGAAATATAATCTGCAGTTCTCTTTGTTGGAGGTCTGTAAATGCAAAGTATTATCACTTTTAGTGAAGTAAGATGCACAACAGAAATTTCGAAAATATTTTCAATGGAGTACACATTTAATTCGCTAAGGGGATAGAATCAATATTATTTCTAACGTAAATACAGGAACCCCCATACGTAGGACCTTTATGGGATTCTCTCTCTCTGCAATAAAAGCCTGCGAGGTAAAAGTTTGGAATTTGGAAAATGCTAAGTTCATTAGGAGATAACCAACGTTCTTTCTCAACAATAGAACGTTTTCAGTGAACGTAAATAATCATAACTCCAACCCTAGACTAATTAACGCAGGACTCCCCCAAGGCTCACCACTTTCATCCACACTATTCAACTTATACGTAGCAGATCTTCCTAAATTAACGAACATTCACATAGCCCAATTTGCGGACGATACAGCAATATTTTCTTCTGGAAACTCTATCATTGACATCAGAAATAGAACAGAACTATACCTCAACTTACTCGATAGCTGGGCATCCAAACTTAAAATACAACTGAATTCATCCAAAACCGCAGCAAAAATATTCACAATAAGACCCTATACCTTCCTCACCCCCTAACAATAAACAACAATAAACTAAACTGGCACCCCCCTAACAAACCTATTAAATACCTTGGATTAAACTTAGGTACTAAACTGAATTGGAAACAGCACATAGACGAAAAAATAAAACAGGCTAAAATAAAACTATTGCAATTAAAATCTTTAATCTATAGAAACAGTCCATTACCATATCATTCCTCAATTGCAATATACAAAGCCATTCTAAGACCGCTACTGCTGTATGCTTGTCCCATCTGGATAAATTCCGCAAAAACCAATCTAAAGAAATTACAAATCATTGAGAACCAATTTCTCGGAACTATTACCAACGCACCGTGGTTTGTCACGAATCATCAGCTTCACAAAGAACTCAACTTAGAACTCATTGAACAACACATCACATACTTAGCCACCAACTTTTAAAATTCCCTTACAACCTTTAGACTCGCAAAAACCCGAACAATACCCGAATAAAAAACAGATACCCCTAAAATATATTCCTCAAAACCTTCTCCGAATTTGAACCAGAATAGAGGACCTAAGAGGGCATCCTCAACCTTGTCTTAGAAATAAGTTTTAAATATAAGTTAGTAAGTAAGCCTATCAAACATATGTAAAGTTTATACTAAAACTGACCTCTGTACATCCAACAAAAGCAATAAAATAAAATTAAAAAAAAAAAAAAAAATTGGCAAAAGTGAACATCTTTGAGTCATCTACAAGTCCTAGAAGTTTGTAACATGGTATACTCCGAGAAGCCCTGTATTTCATACCGGGACGCGATTTTCAGGCGGGCGAGTGATTCCATTTGGCCCTGACTCACCTCGCCGTCGCTCGCCCGCGCGCCCGCGCCAAGCGGCTGCCATCACCCCCCCCGTAGGGCGCAGCAGCGACGCCCCGAACGAGGGGCGCGCGCACGGCGAATCACCAGGCAGTAGGGAAGCCCCGGCGGTCCTCGCCAGCGCGCGCCCGCGCCAGGTCTCCCGTTTGAAGAGCAGGCGGCGGTTACTGCAGTGTTGAAAAAGTTGCAGCAAAAGAAAATCTGGGCCGTCGTATATTTTCGTTCCTTCTTTGCTAGCCCAGTAAAATCTCATTGTAGTTTCTACGTATGAAATTATGTAGATTTTGGATTCAACAATATGACGCGCCGCTCGAATTTCCTGAAAGGAAGAGTGAGAAGTAGCTTGACGAGGGGGAAATAGTGTATCTACTTCGTTGGTTTCCTGCTTGAAACCGTTCAACAAATCCGTACGAATTGAATATGTTTTCTGGATGCCAAGTACTGAGAACCATAAAACAAGAGCCATAGGAGGCGCTGTACGTTTGAAGTACAGTGTCATGATAATGTTGATTTTATAGATTTCTTAAAAGTTCCTTATTTAATATATTATACATTACACAGGAGTTCAAACAATATTTATATGGTATTTATTCTCACAGGCAAACTGAAACATGTATATAATTGGATTATATGAGAATGCATTATTCAAAACACATTCGTACATCAGAAAAATCTGTTTAAGACTATCTGACTTCAGTTTTGTGTTTTCTCACTTCCTTATTTCGAAATGTTTTCATATTTACACGGAATAAAGAGTGCAGATACGTGTTTTCCTAAAGGGAGCGCTTATGAAGTTGCGTGATACTATTGTAGTTTCCTTATAGTGTTTTAAAAATGCATAGCATGCAATGTTACCTGACGCATTACGAAAGGAATAAAGACCAGGCTAAATAAACGAGAATATCCATCGACATTTTTAAGTTGCGGAAGAAATATTTTTTCAATCATCGACATTTTTAAGTTGCGGAAGGTATATTTTGTTACGCGAAAATTGGTAATGCTGCGCACAGAATAAAATATACATAAAGACGAGAATGAATGTGCCAGAAATAATTACCTTGAAAGTTTAGCACAGCGAATTTGTACAAGATAGGTAGAATTAAAAAAAGTACAATGGAGCGAAGTCTTGGGTTACAATATAGTGTTGTTTTTTTTTCAAAAAATATCCAGATATGTGCATTTGTGTGCATGAATAAATAGATATTATATGAATGAAAGAAGGTGTGTATGTACAAACTTGAAATGAGCGTAATCAACTGTTTAAAAAACAGCGGGTACGTTGGTTGGTTTGTTGAATAGTGATTTCGGGCGCGTCTAATGCTGGATCATTAGTAGGGAACAGATTTCCAAGTAATTACATGTTTATACAGGAACTAGATACCTGCATTGAATAATATTTTTTAGAGTTTACAAGATATTCTGAATGAATTAGAACTATTTTTATTTTATATATTTTTACATATTTTGGTATAATTACATATTTTTACATATTTTACCTATTACTATATATTTCGTTACGTTTTAGAAACGAAACATTTCAGATGCGCGTTTGCAATTTATGTTACAGATCATTTTCTACAAATCAAGTAATGCTGCTGCGCATCTTTGACCGTATCTTCGCCATGATTTGTCAAACTTACCCTTCTCCTCACCCCCCCGCTTACTGCGTACTTGGAGTAAAGGATGAGTGGACTTTTATAAACAAAAGTAATTTCAACCACGTTCTTGCTAATGTTTCAATCAATATATTCGTTACGCGATCGAAAACTAACAAATATTTTGCACACCAAATTGTCTTACCGCGTTATTCGATTTGGGGAGGGGTATATTGCCTTTAAACCCTTCCCCAGGGATACATCACTGGCTGCTGGGTACTACTATTCACTTGAACGCTAGCTCCTCCTAAACATTGTAATATACTATGAGCGTATTTTATATTTCGAAAATTCTTAGTGGTGAATCTTCTATTCTTCTTTGTGGTGAAAAGTGTTACATTTCTTCTGTAGAGTTAGAACCTACTTTCAGCCACCCCGAATCCTCGTTAAGAACTGACCGGCGACGTCTATATTCGGAAAAGGTTTGTAGAGAACAATTTTGAGCACAATAATGACTTTTTATTTTACATATTTTCTAATTTTTCTTACTTCACAAAAGCGGTTCCAAACTTTGAAAAAAAATACCATGTTGGTCGAGGTTTTACTCTTCTATAATATTCTTAAAGTCATATTTCGGTTATACCATTAGGAAACCGAAAAATTCAGAAAGTGTTTAAAAAAAGCGATAGATGACAGCTATCAAGAGGATGAGCAAGATAAAATACGATCCTAGACCGGAAAATTAGAAAACTTACAAGTAGGAGAGTGTCTGTGACATTATATAGCACCACTAACAACACAAACTGCATTCAGTGTATTTAATATTTCATTGTTATTCTCTGAGGCAGAAAACATCCTTCGAGTTCTTTATTTGCGTAAGAGCGTCATGATATGTTTCGTTGGGATTTTCTGATTTCGTCGCTTCTTCTTCCTGCTATCGCGACCTTTCGTCTTCCCCGGACGGAAAAGCAGGTGTCTCAGCAACGCTCTCAGTACTGCCTCCATCCTGCAACTAAAATCCAGCATCACTAAAGCAATTTAAAACCATCGCAACGGGTGCAATTCTTTGCATGATTTTGAAATCTATTGCTCAGAGTCTCAGACAGTGATATATTTTGTCAAATGTCTCAAGGAATCACATTCTTCCATGTGGGCAAGTAAGGACTGCATAAGCAGGGATCTGTATTGTAAATGAAAGGCATAAGCGATGCCTTTGTTGAGTGGTTGAATCAAAGATGTGGTATTTCCTGGTGACTAAACAACTTGTCATTTTGTGAGGAAACACCTCGATGTTCGCATTATTATGACATACTTAAAGTTCTGCATTATCGAGAATCAGCAGAACTTTTCTGTTTTAGTTTATTATTTGTGCATCAAATTTCCGTAGGCTTCTTCCATAATAACCGCTGTCATCCAAGTTTTCTAGTTTCAAATTTTTCACAAATTGCCTGGACAGTCATTGTTCCTTTGCACTGTAACACGACGGCGGAGCAAAAGCAATTTTGCTTGCGTATTATTTCAACTTCGTGTTGAAGTCTCGCAGGACATGCTGAACTCCACAAACAGTGACCCGAGTTCATGAACACCGTAAATCACTGGTGACGAGTCCTGGTGACGGAAACCAAATGCCAGTCGTCACAATGGAAGCATTCCACGACACCAAGACGAAAGAAGGTCCTCCACGGGCCCGCACAGCAATGGAAATTGATGCTAATTTCTTTGATTTCCGCAGTGAGGTACACCACGAGTACGCGCTATAGGGTGTGGCGTCGTGGAGAAAAACACACAGACATTTAAAAGTATGTACAAGTTTATTTACACGTATGTACCGTCGCTTGCACAAAAAATGGGCGATGTTCTGAGCCGAACTTTACCAGAGTTTTCCGACCCCTGCCCCGCCCTGCGGGATCGAGCTGACCAATCCGCTTTAGCTTTATTTCAGGGAGGCGGGACTATTCATCTTGAACATTACAAAATGGCGGTGATCGCGAGTTAAATTATAGTAAATATTTGAATATAAATATTAAATCAACCAACAGTTTTACATAAATTGTTGTATTACATTTAATTACATAAATAAAGTATGCAATTTCCCAGTAAAAACATATTTCAAAACAGTTATAAAACGGTTTTTTGCAAAACATAACACTGGACAACGAGTATTAAGCTCCATGTCTACATTTCGTAGTTTATTATAGTAATATTTAATATAATAATGCATTGATCCTTGTCTAACCGAATTATTTTATTAGAAAAATTAATAACTTAAAGAAATACGTTTTAGAAGAGTCAGTTGCACAAACACAAAAAATACTTCATCATCAATTTCTCAGATGACCGAATACAAAAATACTAAATGGTCACGAACATTAATATTTTAATAAAATAGTTTTGATATGTAAAATACTAAATAAACTAAAAGTATTTAAAGTTCATTTAGTCACAATGAAAGTTTTCTACTGCAGACATTATGATTGGTAAGTGCAGTTGTAAGCAAATGAATTATTTATGATCTTTTGTTTTGGGGATCACAATTAATTACTTCCTTCTTTTTGTATTTCTTTGAGGATTTTGCGTGAGAATCAAAAACGAGATATGACTCTTATACAACATTTTTATATCTTAATGTTTGCAATGGTAGAAACACCAGCTTTTGTCTATTGCGTGAACTTTGGCGGAACACACACACACACACACACACACACACACACACACACACACACACACACACACTCACACACTCATATCAATGTATTACTTACATGTAATTTATGTATGATTTCCAATCCAACGCAATGAAAGTACTATATTTACATTATTATAGCAAGTTTATTTTTACGTTACGATATTTTTATTTTCGAGAGACGAGCAATGCACACAAAAGCTTTTTACACGTATCGGAATGTTACACCTACTTCTTCTAGATAAGCAGACCTATGCAAACACTTTTCGGTAATCCATTAAGAATCACTAGAGATTCTCCTGTTATAAATTATTTCAAAATTGTAATTGTTAATATTGTTTCTAAATTTTGTCCAACTTAGTAAATCTGTATCAAATCGCAAAACCTTAAAATTTGAATATCCACTTTCATCTTAGTAATATTGAATTGCATATTTATATTTTTTAATGAATTGTTTTTTTTTTGATTTGGGGAAAATTTTTAATAATATTTTAAGTAATTTGAGTAAGTAAATTTTAAAATTTAACGAAACTATTTATTATTGTTGAAAGCACTGAACTATATTCAATGTAACGCTTTAAAATGTCTGCCCATTGATTGATAGTTTTGTTCGTATATAATATCTCACGCAGAGACGATTTTACAACGAAAATCGAAATAATAACACAATGACCTCAAATTCATAATTCATTCACATTTGGTCGCACTCTTCGGAGACCACTTTACCGCAAGTTGACGTTGAAGGCCGGGATGGAAGAGAAATCTGCGCTATCGCTGGTGGGTTCGTAACCAAATCTTCAGGGTCACCATTGCGTTCCTTTTACTGAAGTCTTAGAATTACGAAAGTTATACTAAATATTTCAACATTAACTTGAGAATACATGTTGCATAACATGAAATAGAAATGATGAACAAATGTCTGGAGTTATAAAAGAAATCTGCCTTTGGAATACTGCATCAGAAGTCCTACTGGCTATTGTAAATACATTTTCTGTCATTCGTCGATAAAATGCCGTACACTTTCCGGTGAATTATGTTATCGCAGCTAAAGCGAAAGATTTCCAGGCTAAAGCGACTCACATATGTTATTGGTGGGTCGAAAATAAATTTTGATTGCGGAATTGACACTATTCATTGGTGCAACATACTATGTGAAGTGAATTTACTATTTGTGATAGTTTTCTCTTTTTACTTCAGTCCCGTAATATTTTCGAAAACATAATTCAATCATATTTTTTTACCTAAATACTATAATTACTTTTCGACCTATAAATTCCAAAGAATAGTTGTTCCCATTGAAAAAGCGATCATGCCGATAAAAGGACAAAGTTTACAAATATTATAAATACCAAATACAGTAATATCTGACATTTGTTATCTAAAGGAATCAAGAAAATCATTAAATTTTCTTTGTTTTCATTTAATTTTTCAAATAAGAACGTAACTTTGCTTTTGGTTTGGTATTCCGGCAAGATCTGTTAGCCCCGCTTACTTGTGCCAGCACATGATAACAAGGCTTCTTCATCCAGTATCTTCCACTTCGGGTTTAAGGTGATTATTATTAATTCTTAAGCGAGTGTTTTACAGTTCTAATGACCGTTTTTCGCACTCTACCGCCAATGTTTTTTATTCCGTCAGGCATCTTCCTCTATTCTTCTGCTCTTCATTGTCGAACATGGGTTTTTCCCCTTCGCCAATGTTTTTTATTCCGTCAGGCATCTTCCTCGTTTTCTTCTTTCGAAAGGGATCCACTCAAAGATAATTTTTGATATTTTGTCAGCATGTATTCTCATTAGATAGCTATACCATTGGAGTTGTTTTGATTGTACATTGTTGATCACTTGTCTCTCAATTTTGATTATCTGTCTAATCTCTTCGTTTGGTATTCTATCAAACAGTATACTGACCACATCGTCTCCAAAAAATAATTCTCATAGCATTTAACCGAGAGTTTATTGCATCATTTTTAACCCAAATTTCTGATCCATACGTAACACAGCTCTCCACCATTGTCTTGTAGATTTGTCTCTTAGTTTTCTTTCGAATATTCTTGTTTCATAAAATATTATGAAGTCTACTAATAATTGGCCTTCCCGTGCTTATTTTTTTAATAAAGTCATTATTATTAGATCCACCTGCTCTAATAGTCACTCCAAGATATTTAAATTCCTGTACTACTCGAAATATGCATATTTCTATTCTAGATCATATCGAAATTTCCCTACAATCATTATCTTGACTTTTCAATATTTATTTTGAGTCTCCATTTTTTATGTTTTTATTCGTTTCTGGATTAAATATTACAAATTCCAAAAAAAATATTATTTTTCTACCTATTTTTCAAGTGACTCGCTAACTTCAAACAGCGGGAAATCACTTATGTATGACTTCAAAAGCTTCTGCAGCCGTTCTCGAAGTATTAAACGACATCCACCAACATTTTTAGTTATTTGGATTATGGAGTAAATAAACCTTTCATCATTTAAATCAGGATTTACTGGATAAATCAAACATTATAAGAAAAAACGGTGATTCCAGTCATACTTGACCAAGAAACCAATTGGCATAAAAGGCTAATTTCTGAAATGCTTTTTATTAAAAAACAAAATTCCATCCTCAATGACCAAAAAGATTCCTCCAACGTTAACAATATTTATGATAAATTAATTAACTCATTATAGGTGATTCTCCCCCCTCTATTCCCTTTCATTTTAACCCTTTTGTAAATTATGTTTCAACACATTGGCTTCAATTTTCTTTGGTTAGCACAAATTCTCCTCCCTTTGATATTATGTTTACATACAGGCATGGTGGAAAATTAATTAACTCATTATAGGTGTCTTTCCCCCCCCTTTCTTCTTATTCATTAAGACTTGCGATGTTTTACTGTACCGAAGTTGGCACCACCTACACACACAGTACCTTGAACCGTTGTGTATCAAACATGCTCCGATACCTTAAAGTATTAATTTTCAATTGGAAGAAGATCTTCCAAGATAAACAATTGCATTTCTCTATGCCTCTTTAATATGGTCCTTTAGACCACCATTGGTTTAGATCAGAAGTGCCTGGTTATATATGATATTTCAATACTATGGTGTAACTTAACCTAAGCAACTTACAGGTACCACTTCTTTTTCTCATTGTTTGTTTTTAATTGTTTTATACTAGTAATATTATGAAAGATTGTAACTAATTGGTGTGTTGACCTTTCAGACACTGAAGACGACCTTACAATTTAGGCCGAAAACGTCTGCTTTAAATATACTTTATTGACTGGAATCATCGTATTTTTTTTCTTATACTCTTTCATCGTTTTGTTTTGCCAGTCTTGCAATGCTTATTGGGTGTTCTTAAAATAATGTAACAAATATTTCATCGTCAAGTTGAAATAATATTATCCAAATAAACGATCTTCATCTTCATTACTAGTTCATTAGGAGACAGAAATGTATATTTTCTAGTATCAAGATAGGGACACGTGACCCTGAGTCTTTTCTTTCGGATCCGCGGTTGGGATAGTTTTGTAAATTAGTTAGAGCCATAGACATATGTCTATGGCTACTATATGTCTATGGTTAGAGCATAATTTGAATGAATGATTGGAAGAATATTTTATAATAGGCTTGTTTATTAATCATTATCATTCACAACAATGTAGCCTTTCAGAATGTTCACAAATGGGCATGATAAACATATTTACTTCAACTACTAATCGAATATTTATTATATAAATACATGGTTTAAAAACCAAGAATTATTTTTTCAATCATTCAACTTCATCACTAACTCATGCCTTAAAATTTATCTGCCTAACGCATGTTAACAAATACTTTACATATTACTTTGTCGTTTACCTACGTATATACAGAGTAATATACATAATATAGAGAAAGTTATGTAATGCTGCGCGAAAAAACGGCGGAAAAGAATTCATTGCCGCGCTCTGGTGACAAAAAACTGAATCAAACCAATTGCTAAATTAAGAAAAAAGTCCTCTAACACGTGGTGTAGCCAGAATCCCAGTTTTGTGGGTCCTTGATGCCGAAAAACCAATTGGAAGCAAAATGTCCGTCTGGTGTATGTGAACAACGCTAGCGCCTAAACCATGCATACAATCTTTTCCAAATTGAAGAAACCCCTGTCGTTTTGCCTGAGCTGAAGCTCTAGATTTTGAAAAACATTCATTAATTTTTGGGGGGACTTTCTATGAAGTTCCCCGGACATTTTCAAAATTTTCTCAAAAACGGCTCCGACTTTTTTCTTTAAATTTCTTGTAAGAAAAGAGTAAAATACACTTAAAAGGGTAGACTAGGTTCGATTTTCACGGTTAATTCAGAATTTTCAAAAATTTCGAAAGTTTGAATATTTTTCGGCGTCTTCCTACAAATACTAAATTAAAGATAGAGATTTTTGCTTCAAATGAAATTTGTTGCTGCTAATTAGTTCTTTTAATAAGGTCATGTGAATTTTTGAAAGTTTTAGTTGATTTCGCACAATATGGCGTGCAATATTTGTAATTTTAAAAATTTACATAAACAAGATTTTCTCAAAAACGGCTCCAAATTTTTTCTTTAAATTTTTGATTGGGGTAATGCCAAATGCACCCTATCCGATGACATAAACGAGATATTGCTCTATTCTTTCGTTTTTAAAAATTACAAAAATGTAATTTTCTTGTAATCTCACGTTGGTAATATTTACATTAGAGCAATTTCTTCACATAATTGTATTTATGAGTACATGTGCTTTAAAAAATGTCAAATAAAGTTTCTCGAAATCTCAATAGTTTTTTTGTAAAAATGACCTCAAAATTCGGCATTTTCAGAAACGCTCAAACGCCGTTTTCTCAAAAATGGCTCCAATTTGTTCTTCAAACTTTTCCAATGGATAGTGCTAATTTATCTTTTGTTTTTTTTTAATTAATGCTTCAAATGACTTTAGAGGAAGTATTTCGAAAACTCAATAGATTCCTGTGAAAAAGAGCTTCAAATTTCACATTTACAGTAACGTTTAACGCTATTTTTTAACAACGGCTCCAAATTTTTCAATGAAAATAGCTATTTAGTACAATATTTTAGCCTTCTTTAATATTCTCGTAATAATATTTCGATTCTACTATTTGGAACCGAAAAGTTGAGAAAAGGTCAAAAAATGTATTTTGTGCGGCGATAGATGGCAGCTGGCAAGAGATTGGAGCAAAACCTTAAAATCAGTCCACACAAAGGAGTCAAAGTCCAAATTTTGTCAGTGCCGGTGCGATCGATAAATTCTTTTGCATAGGCGTAACTCAGGACCGTTTTGCCGCATTGCGGCAAAACTACAATACGAACAATTGTATATCAACATTGGTGCAACGCCACATGGACAAGTGCAAACTACAATTGTGGCCATACAGTGTTGAAACCAGTAAGTGCAAAAGTGAATGACAACTAATAATACTATAAAGTATCAAAAATGTTATCAGAAGATGTCCCCCTAGGAGGACATATCAGCAGATCCATTGAATTACTGAACAATGAAGGATCTAGTGAAACGTACACGACACTATATGAAGTTGAAACAATAGATTTAGGATACAGTGATCACGATGCACAAATTCTTACCATTATAAGAAATGCGATCACTGACACAATAAATAATTCACGTATGACTATATTGTTTACAAAAAGTAAAATAAAATTATTCATTGATTACTTGATGCAGGAGTCATGGGAAGCGGTTCATAATACTGTTGATACAAACGACAAATCTAATTCTTTTTTTTTCAACTCTTTCATTACATTTTAACACTTGCTTTCCTCTTCAAAAAAGAAAAATAAATATTTCACGGAAAAGCAATTCTTGGATAACACAAGGGATTAGGACATATTGTAAAAACAAGCGAATTCTTTCTTTCATTTCTAAACGTCATGACGTATCTCAAGATTTCCTTGTCTACTTTAAAAAATACAAATCATTGATACGAAAAGTTATAAGGCAGGCTAAAATCCTGGGAAACGATCAGGATATTTTTAACTCAAATAAAACGGAAGCAATGTGGAATATAATAAAAAATACGACTAAATCAACTAGAAACCCTGTAGAGAATGTTGTTTTAAAATATAACGATATAAGTGTGAACGATCCGGCAACAGTGGCTAGTCTCTTGAACCAATACTTTTCGAGAATTGCTGCCGATCTCACTAAGGGTCTTCAGCCACAAAATTCAAAAACAGGCAGTTCACCCAAAATTTTAGACACGATGTTCGTTTCCGAAACTTCTTTGTATGAAATTCTCAAAATAATCGGTAAACTAAAAAATAAATATTCGTCCGGTTTAGATGAATTCCCGGATTCTTTGTTAAAGACCTGTGCGTATGCCATTATACACCCGTTAACTCACATATTTAATTCATCGTTATGCACCGGAACGTTTCCAGATATTTTCAAAACAGCTACAATTAAGCCGCTCTTCAAAAAAGGCAACAAAAATGAAATTCAAAATTATCGGCCCATTTCTCTTCTATCAGTCTTTTCAAAAATATTAGAGAGACTTTTTTACGTACGAATGGAAACCTTTCTCACTAAACACGACGCGCTTTCAGATTGCCAACATCGATTTAGAAAATCAAAATCAACGGAAACAGCTATATTTTCTTTTCTTAAAGATGTCGCCTCATCATTGATCAAAACGAGGCACCTATTGGATTATTTTTAGATCTCTCAAAACTTTTGACGTCATTGATCATGACATTTTACTTTAAAATTACCTTCATATGGAATCCGTGGTATTGCTCAAACCAAAATTGTACGCCCTTTCCCTTATTACGTGGCCTCAAGGATCGATTTTAGGCCCTATTCTGTTCCTACTTTACGTAAACGATATGCCCTCGACGATGCGAAACGGAAGAACGGTTCTCTTTGCAGATGATACGAACATCCTTTGCAATAAAGAAACCGTAAATAGTACAATATCAGATGTTTCAAATTGGTTCCGAAATAACAAATTAATAGTAAACGAAAATAAAACGGTTTTAATGCAGTTTTCCATTTCAAATAAACAATTCTGTGCTCCATTGAAAATGAACGGTGTACCATTGACTGATGTTAAGGCAACAATTTTTAGGTTTTCAATTCAGTCAAACCTCAAATGGAACGTCCATTTAAATGAATTGAACACAAAATTAAGTTCATTATGCTACGCGTTCAGAATTCTTTCAAATTTAGTCAGCCTTCATTGTGTATATTTCCAGCAGCTCCTTCCAGCAGCTCGTTGTGTATATTTCGCGAATGTTCATTCCGCCAGAGATATGGCATAATATTCTGGGGAAATACATCTTATAGACTTTTAGATTACAAAAAAGAATTGTACGAATAAATTAACCAAATCCCATCCACGTTATTCATGTAAGCCTCTCTTCATTAATACAGGAAATTTACCATTACCTTGTCTGTTTATTTACGAATCAGTGGTTTTTGTCAAAAATGAGTTGCTTAAGGGCGGGAATATATTTTCAAAAAATGCCGATGTCTATTACTATAACACTCGACGTAGAAATCATATTGTAATGATTTACACGATCCCCGATGGTGTGCGTTTGGATCATGAACAGTTCGAAAACATTTACAGCAAAGACGCCATAGTAAAAATAAAACCGATTGAGGAAGAAAATAAAGCGAACCCGATACTTGTGCAAGTTTGGACCATAGACATTAGATCCGGCTTTGATTTAGGAACATTTTAAAAGTTATCCCAGTAAAATCGCGTCAGGCAATAAGAAGTTATTGGAATTTTCGTATTTCGTATATTTGTGTTAAGGAAAATATTAATGGAGTCCATTGTTGGAGCGATGAAACGCTTATAAAGAAGAGGGTTTTTCGAATACTGCAAGAGAACGCGATAAGATATCAAATTCAGACTTTCGGGAGGTAAAAGAAGAAAATTAGCTGCATCATGCAAAATTTATCCCATTTAAATATCTTGACGGGAAGTATCAACATTTTAATAAATTAATTCCAGCAAAAGCTTAGCAAGAAGAAGCGATTAGCGAACAATTGCAGTGCGTTCCATTTCACATTCAAAAACGGAAAATAGGGAAAATAAAAGGATTTTGAGCAAAGGAAAACAAGAGGAAAACATCAAATTTTAGGAAATTGCCGGGAGAATTTTATTAAAATTAAAACGGAAATAAAGTGTTTCGGAAAACGTTAGAAATTAAATATTTTGAGAGAACCAAGGTGACGCGATCGTCAGTTATCGAGCGATCGGGAAAAGTGTTGAAGCAAGAATAACAATGCTAAGTTGGGAAAGATTTGCCAGAACGTGCCTGGACTTGGTGAAGGCAGGACGTGTGTTCGCGTAGGCGATGTTTGAAAATTTTGTAAAGTGCGGAAGTAATGGACATAATTCGAAATAGTAACTGGGAATACTTTATGTACATTGTTTAACAGTTCGTGAAAAGGAATTTCATAAAAAAAAGGGGAGATTTTCGGAATTACTGTGAAATTCGGCAACGCCCGTTGGACTTGCGAGAGCAAACGGTAATGAGCGTGGCAGTATGAGAAATTTTGCAACGGTGGGGAGCGCGACGTTGCATTTACAATTAGAGGCGCGGAATTCGATTCGGGATTCAGAGATTTTCTAATAACTTGAAAGGTTTATGAAAAAAGATGGCAGCGTGAATTCCGACAGGTTGAGTGAACAGTGATGCGTACGCGAGTGTTCCGGAACTGGTGGCGACAACGGGAGGCGCTGTTCGGCGTGGATAATCACACCAGACACGCGGATTCGTCGCGGAAGTAGCATCATACGTGAGCAAAAGTATTTTAACATTTGTTTTTTTTTGCGAATTGAAGAACGCTCTGTCGAAGACCAAGTCATGTAATTAATAGATTTTAATACGTAAATCTCGACAGAATGCATTCTGGGGTTTAATTATATGTGTGAATGGCATTTGTTTTGTTGTTGTAAATAATCTGTGTGAATGAGAGAGTATATATCCATGTATCGTGTATTGTGCGAAAAGGAATATTTATTTGTTGTTGTTCTTTGTTGCTGGGTTATGTTGATGTGTGCAGTCAGAGGCACCAGTGCTATTACAGCACTAAATATTGTAAATTGAAAGGGAATATGAGAAAGGAGGCAATATGAATAAATTTCATGGCCATCTTTGGGGTCATGATTTGTAAAATCAATATGTTTTCGTAATCATTCACGTAGCACTAGAACTGATCCACGCACGTGAGCGCAGTACCTTGCTCGCGTCTGTACAGACGCACCGCAGACCACGCCCAGGTGAGTCAAAAGGCCAGGTAAGCTAGCGGACGGGCAATTGTGAGTAGGAGAATGGGAAGGTTATTATACGTGGCAACCCAACGCGAGGCTAGTGTTTGTTTGTTTGTTTATAAGAAGGGCTAGAGCAGGGCAATCTATTAAAAGTAGCAATATAACGTGCCGGGCTTGTAGAGAGCATTACAAGTGGCCGCACAACGGTGGGCTCGGGATAGGCCGGTGTACGGACACGACGACACGGACGCACGCCGCCGCCAAAAAAAAAGGAAGAACCCATTACAATATTCATTAGGTGACAGTATAAACAGCCCATTACAAAAAATTCACATACAATACATGTACATTATTTTACAACACTTTGCCAGATGACATTAAATGATTAAAAAAAACCCAAGTGAAAAAAGTAACATTAATTTAACAATTATACAGAATGCATTATTTAATATTTGAACTGTATAAATATGTATAAACAACCTGTAACAAGATTGTATTGCAGCCCCCGGGTCAATGACCCCCATCTCCATCAGGTTTTTCGTCCAGTTTCCCTGATCCATTGAGCAAATGCTGAGATGGCCCCTAGTGTTGCTTCTGGACATAAATGTAACTTCATTTTCTGTGCACGTCTTCTAGAATTCAGTGGGAAATACAATTATTCAAATTATCGATTCCATGTTGTCGCGGCAGGAAGTATTATTCTGAAGGACAACATGGATAAGAACCAAAATTTATTGCCTTTTTATCCTTGAAAATATATTTTATTACTTGGGAGGTTGTTTTTTTTCTCCTCCAATTTTAAGTAGTATATGACTTAGTGTAGGGATCACAGAATTTTGAAAATGTGCACACAATTCACTTTTCCCCATAGTATGTCATACGCAGGTTTTAACTGCCTTTTTGACGTAAAATAAATAAATAAATAAAACTAATTAATTCACAATTCACAAACAAAAATCAAATGGAAAATCTACAACAGCAATACCAACATATCTTACATCAAAATCACCTACTACAAGAACATCTTCAAAAATTAGAGCAACAAAACCAATTACTACAACAACAGCTTCAACAATCACGGTTCGACCCAACAAGCAGCACGGAGGCGGCAGCACAACATGCTCCTCAAACACATCCGGATCTTGCCCACCCCCCGGAAACCATCAGCCCACAGAAGACAGATCAGCAGACAGCACCAGTGAACATCATCCAACAAGTTCATATCAAAAAAAGAGGACCTACAAAAGTAAGTGATTATAGTGATGCAAAGCGCAGAATGCTAAATAATAGTGTAATAAAAGACTATAATTTATCAAATAGATATTCAATTTTAGAAATAGTAGAAGAATCAGATGAAAATGTAAACAATATAGAACTACAATCAGAAAATATAAAAATACCTCCCTTATGCATTAGAATCGCAGGTAACATAACACTCCTAACTAAAGACCTAATGCAATTAATAGGAAATGGGATTTCTCTTAAAACCACAGGGGACTCGGTAAAAATATTACTGAAAAATGTTACCGACTACCGAAAAGTCAGAAAATATTGTGAAGGGAAAAATGTCCCTTATTATACATACATACAATCAGAAAAAAACTTATCAGTTGTAATAAAAAATGTATTCATAATATTCACAGAGGAAGAGATCTATAATGAATTAGAAAGTTTAAATTATCCTATAAAAAATGTAACTAGATTGACTAACAGAGAACAATTACCCTTTAGAGTAGTTGCACTAGAATTAACTAACTCAATTGAAGGTAAAGAAATATTTAAATTAGACAGACTACTGCACTGTATTGTACAAGTAAAATTAAGAAGGAAACTACAAGGCCCACCTCAATGTAAAAAATGTTTTATTTATGGCCACACAAAAACTTATTGCACAATGACCCCAAAATGTGGATATTGTGCGGAACAACATTGGACTAAAGATTGTGAATTATTGCAGGCAACAAACCCTCCACCCCCAATTTGTACTCTATGTAAAGAAAATCATATGGCATCTTCTAAACAATGTAAATACTTTCCAAAAAGAAAGAGAATTCAAGAATCAAACCCACTTTTACCAAACCCACAAATACAAAACGTATATGAAAATGAATCTCGCACACAAATAAACTCACAACAAACAAATATAAATCACAACCCATTACATAGACAAATGGCATTTAATAACAAACAAAACATACCCAAACCCACGTATGCAAAAAACAAAATGCAAATGTTAAAAAACCCAAAACAAAACATGATACAAACCAAATATCAAATATACTAAGAAATGATAAAAATCCCAACTTAAAATCAATAACATTCTTAAAGGAATCTAAAAAACCCAATAACCTTTTCATGTATAATAGAGACACACCTTGTATCCGGACAAACACTTAAAATACCTGGATATATCTGCTATAGAGAAGATAGAATATGCCAACATGCAGCAGGAGGAGTAGCTATCCTAATTAAAAAAAAACTGGAGCACTCATTAATTTCTATTACAAAATCGAATTATCTTGAACTGATTGCAGTAAAAATAACATTAAAGAATTTATACTTAAATATCATAACAGCGTATAAACCACTTAAAAATCAAATTAATATAAATGATTTAAAACAAATATTACACAGTACAGAACCTGCCATTATGATGGGAGACCTAAATAGCAAACATATCAATTGGGGCTGCAAAGTGAATACTCCTAACGGGAGGAGATTACTGAAAGCATCAGCAACTAAACTTTCAAATCTTAGCACCAGCAAATCCTTCTCACTACCCCAAAAACCGTAATGCTCAACCAGATATCCTTGACATTGCCATCATTAAAAATTTAACACATACCCTCTACGCTCACTCCTTACCTGAATTGGACTCTGATCACTGTCCCGTAATAATCACTTCAGACATAAACTATATTAAAATAGATTTGCCTTATGGTATAGACACAAAAAACATAGATTGGATAAAATTCCAAACAAATATAGAGAACACTCTTCCCACAGACGTTCATGAAAAACAAAGAAGAAATTGATTCAGTCGTAGACTCTATCACAAAAAATATACGAAAAGAGCAAAAAACAAATAAACCTTTTAAAATTAATTAAAAAAAAAAACCAATGGAAACAATCGAGAAGCCAGAATTAAAGAAAATTCTAAATAAACTAACACACCAAGTAAAAACAGCATTAGACGAACACAGAATCCAACAATATAAAAATTACATTAAAAAGATAAATCCTAAAGACAGCAACTTATGGCAGGTTACAAAACAAATTAAAAGAACAACCAAAAAGAAATTAGATAAAACTGCAACAACAAAATTTAAAAATTTTGCTCTAAACACAAATTCAAATAAAAACACTACAAATCAAATCAATAACTGTGAACTAACAACAGTTCCACATCCAATAAAATATATATCACCAAATGAAACCTATCAAATAATTAAAAACCTAAATAGGAAAAAGTCAGCTGGAATAGACCAAATACCAACTATACTATTACAAAAACTATAAACCAATAAGTCTGATCCCCATCATAGCCAAAGTAATGGAGAAACTAATACTAAAACGACTTCTAAAATACATAAATGAAATATCATACATACCACTTTTCCAATTTGGTTTCAAAGAAAAACACTCCACAACACACCAACTTTTAAGAATTACAGAACTAATATATAAAAATTTTGAAGAAAAACAGCACTCTCTAGCAGTATTCTTGGACGTAAGCCAAGCATTTGACAGAGTTTGACACGAGGGATTGATATTTAAATTACAGGAATCAGGCTTACCTCTTTACCTAGTGAAAATAATACAAAGCTTCTTAACAGAAAGAGTCTTTTCAGTAAGAATAAACTCAACCTACTCCACACAAAAAGGAATCACAGCAGGTGTACCACAAGGCAGCCTGTTATCAGCAACTTTGTTCAACATATTTACAGCAGATTTCCCAACAACCCAAAACACTACAATAGCATTATTTGCTGGTGATAGTGCAATACTAACCTCTAACAAATGTTTAAATACAGCAACAGAAAATCTACAAGAACTAAACAAAGTATCACTATGGGCAGACAAATGGAAGATAAAATTAAACCCCAACATATGTTTAGCAAAAATATTCACACTATACCCAATAAACACTACTCTCAAACCTCTAAAGCTATTTAATAAAACACTTGACTGGTTACCAAAAAACAAACCAATTAAATATCTTGGTGTATTAATAGATACAAGACTAACATTGACTAATCATATAAATGAAAAAATTATACAAGCAAACAGAAGACTACATAAATTGTATCCATTAATAAACATAAAATCCGCCCTCAAAACAGAAGGTACTCTAGTCCTTTACAAAGCAATAGTTCTTCCCATTATAATGTACGCATGCCCAATATGGTACAACACCTCTGCTACTAACATAAAGAAAATACAAACCTTCCAAAATAAAATCCTACGGATGGCTGTAAATGCTCCGTGGTTGATTAGAAACACTCAACTACATTCAGAATTAAAAATAAAAAATTATCCATCAAGTAATGCTTAAATGTTCACATTCCTTCTTCACAAATCTACTTAATATACCTACAAGTGACCATTACAACCTTGGGTCATCAGCAACAACATCCCGAATCAGAAATAGATTTTCATATGACAAATATCTAATCCAATTTGCTGACCCCCATAAATCCTATAAATTAGAATAAGCAATACAAGAAATAAATTCAACTTTACTTAGAAACAACATACAATAATGAGGAACCTGTTGGGCTTCCCTTATTTCTATTTATAAAAGAATGAATGTATTTTATGAATGCTACCTTTTGTGTCAGTGCTGAATGAAATTAATTGCTCTGTTAGTTATTTATTTTTGTAAGTGTTTTGATTTGAGATTTAAATGTAAACAATCCCTGTAAAGCAGTTATGCTGGTCTGTGGAAATAATAATAATAATAATAATAATAATAATAATAATAATAATAATAATTGGTAGTAGCGAAGTGTAAGCTTTAAACAAAGAAAACATTTCAGCCAGAGAACTTGACAAAGAGCAAATAAATAACATTAATTACAAAGGACGTAATACTTGTATTAGGGATTGGGAAGGAAACGAACGTACTAATGCAAAAACCAAAACGGCCTATGAAGAGGAAAATATGGAGTAGTGAATGATCTGGTAAACGACCAGTAATCGAAAGTACGTCAAATTCTTTCCGCAGTTTTGTAATGGTATCTTCTTGCAAAGAAAATGAATGTTTAGAACATTCTCGACATCGTTATTAGGAATTGATTTTCATTGCTCGTCAGGTAAAGAATGGCTGACATTATGCCGGATTTGACCACGCGTTCCTCTATTGTGATGTCACGCACCTAAGCGATTGGGCTACCAACACAGACGTTCGTACGCATTTCCGTGAACTTACTCAATTAAGAATCTTACGAATTTTGTCTTCAAACTTATTGCTTTTCTGCACTTCTGCAATTTAAAATATTAAATAAATTACCTCTAGGAGACAATAAGAAAGCAAAGGAATCTACGCGGCACTATAAAATAGTTAATTATACTTAAGAATGTTTTAGTTCAGTACTATGTAATTTTTGCTAGCAGGCGCTTCGGTTCTAGCCTGACGCTGAACCCTTATCGCCTCTGTCCAAGGTGAGATTATTAGACGTGATAACGTTGGGCTAGCAGACAAGTTTCGACACGGTCCGACATTCAGAATTTATTTGCTGCAAGTAATTACTAGAATCTAAGAAACATTTATTGACTTCAAGAAAAATCACCTATCATTACGCAGTTGTTATCTTTTTGTTCATCTACTTACATATCATACTTACATTTAAATAAAAATAAACTCTTATTTTCTCGTGTTATGGGTAATGTTTTCTTAATATAGTAAACAAATGTTACACTATTACCACTTCATTACTTTTTGAAAACTCTCAAACGACAACCGCAAATGCATACCATTACTGAAAAGGAAAAGTATTAATTAAATCTCACACATTTTCAAAAATAAAAATTGCATGAATAGGCCAGGACCTGAACTCGAGTCCTCCGGTTCTTCAAGCAAGCACCGTAGCACCTTAACTCGACACTCCCGCAGCCCCTTATACAATGTTTCACATATTAGGATGTGTTGACGTGTCATACTTGTTGAGTTTTGCTTGCTGAAGACAGGAATGTTCCTTACAACGAAAGAAACAGTAAAAAGTACGATTTCACAAAATCGGTTTCGAAACGTTTTAATAGTTAAGAAAAGAAAAACGGTTTCAATGCAGTTTTGCATTTCAAACCATTCTTTAAAATTGTAAATATTTCTCGCACTTTTGCACGAAAAATACCAACATTTCAAAAAAGCCTACATGATCGTTATGCACGAACGAATTATGGACAACAAATTTCATTAGAAAGAAAAATCTGTTTTCAATTTTGTTGTAGGAAGACGCCCCAAAAAGTTCAAACTTTTGCAATTTTCGAAAATTCAGAGTTAACCGTGAAAATTGGACCTATGTCATCTTTCTAAGTGTATTTTACTCTATTCTTACAAGAAATTAAAGAAAAAATTTGGAGCCGTTTTTGAGAAAATTTTGAAAATGTCCGAAAGCTTATGTAAAGTATCCCCAAATTTCAAGATTTTTAAAATTTCCAAGCTTAAAAAATTTTAAAATGTTACGTAACTTTCTCTATACTATGTATATTACTCCGTATATTCGTGCGCATACGAGAAAGTAAAAACGAGGAGTACAAGTTTTGTTTTGTGCTGAGACGTCGAATTATCATAGTTCAAAATCCATCTACGGTTATTACAACAACAACAACAACAACAACAAAAAAAAAAACTGAGAATTTTCTGCATTACTGACTGTCATATGAAGGTGAGTTTATTTTTTATATAAATGATTCATATTGCAAAATATGAATGTGTTTATCTAATCAAGAAAAAACGAGTAATTTGTCACAATCTGGGCACAACATTGTGGCACAATCTAGGCACAACATCACAACTTTGATATCAATTACTTAAAGGTTCAATCCTTCCCTCATATTTGACTTACGTAAATGATGACAGAGTGGTGACAAATATCAAATGCGTGGGGAATACACGAGCCCAAGAACTCAACTGTAAAACACATTTTCTCGGAAGCTGCGGAAACATTTCCTCATATTTCATTTCCCATAAACAGTGACATAGTGGTGACAAACGTTTTTGGAAGTAAATGCAAAATGTATGTCAACACGTTCACTATCTTAATTGCAAGCGAGGTTAGGTTAAATTCTTATTAACTAAATATAAATAAATACACATTTGTATAAGTATTTGTAATAAAGCGGAATGAAACTCCAGCGAACTAAATACACATTATATAGTATAAAGGTTCAGCACAGATCTTATAAGCAACAAATAAATACAAGTATTTTCCGCTAAACATTCTTATCTTTTAATTCTCAGACTTAGTTAAAACAGAACGTGGAACAGAAGAAAAAAAGGCATCGCGCAGAACTCGATCCTCCGTACCTCCGATCTATAACCCGATGTTAAACGATCTCAGCTACACAGAGAGTTGTTGGTATTTCAGTAATCTGTAAGCCTTAATGTATCTACGAATACGAAATATTTTTTCTTAAATTTCTCCATTTTCTCTGAGAGTAACATTTAAGACGTAATAGAAATCGTATTCTCTAAACATATTCGTTCTCAAGCAGTACAATTTCTGGAAAATGCAATATGAGGGCATCTGATGTTTTAACAATACATGATAATAGATTTATTTATCAAACTCTGTTATCTTATTTATGAATTTTATCATAAGTTCAAAATTTAGATTTCAAAGACCGACTTTATCCCGGAAATTTTGAGATCCCAAATTCCCACCTCCTTGTTTTTTCCTGTATTGAGACTAAATGACAGGTGATTTAAGCATTGGATCACCTGCACAAACATGGCGAATAATAATTGGATATAACTTAATTAAAATTCCTTATTTTCTTTGTGAAAATTGGGACTGAATGAATGCTGACCACAGTCTCAGTCTACCCCGCACTAAAGATATGCCGTATCAAAACACTGTTTATTTAAAAATGGAGATAATAATAAAAAATATTGATTTCTTTCTCATGACCACGTCAAATCGTGCTTTATTATGTTTTGGAGTTAATATATTTTGATATGTTGCTCCACCTACCGAAGACTTACATTAAACATTTTAAGAAGACCATAAAAAAATACAATTATCAATTGTTAATGTGTTCCAGGCATCAGGTAAAAAAATACCTATTCGGCAGTATTTAATCTGGCGTTCATTCCTCTATCTACTACGCGTTTAAACCACGGAGCTATCACAGAGGTACCTTACAGCGCTGATGAGGGGTATTGTAGAATGCATTTTATCTTGAAATTTATTGTTCTTATGACATACTACATTTACTCCAGGTTACAGCAAACTCACATTCTTGATAAGAATACAGTCATCATCAGCGCGATACTATTCAATAGTTGATTCTAATTAGAAATATTTCGATTCGTATGCCTATTGTGTAGGGCTTGCGAAGTAGCTTCTATCCTGCGAAGTGCTTATCTTGCCCCCCTCCCATATCTTCAAGGTGATCTCCACATTACGCGATAAGACTGAACTGTAACTGGTCGCGAAACACCAGTCTGAAATTCAGAACCGCGTAGTATTAAGCAAGTAACAACGTGATTTTTAAAACCAATTAACACAACTAAGAGAATTGCCGGTCCAATTTTCATTCGTTATTCATGATTCATGAAAACTTGTAACCTAAAATTGAATGATATAATGCTAACAATATTTTAATTATCTGCAAATAGTTGATTGGTTGCTTCTTAAAGAAATTATAATGCTTATAATGTAAACAACGAAGTAGTTGAACCACAACAGCACATACTTTCTTCTCTAATTTGTCACTGCTCCGCAATATTATACTATTACATGAATTGGGAAAAGAGTTTTCAACCAGTAAGATCTCTATTTTCAATTTTGTAGTTTTGAAAAGTTAACTTTTTTAAATTTTCAAAAATATATAGAGTTCGTCGAAAATAGGACCACCGGCGCCTCGGTCAGGTAGTACAGAACGGAGGCTTCTGGTCGTCGTACTGATGGACGACAAAACAGGCCCTTTTTAGGGCACATAAGACTTTTCAAAAATTATTATTAATTACAAAATATTGGACATATTACTACTGAAATCACACCATATCAGAAGAAAAAACTCACCTCCTGGATTCGAACTCACAACATTTGCAAGCCGACAGGGTGCCTATGACGTTAACCATTCGGCTAAAGCGGTTTCTTTTTCAGTTACCACTTATAAAAGTAGTTAAATACAATAAAACCTATGATAAACGGAACATAATCGTTCCTATGTTTTTTCTTCGTTATCAGAGGTTGATCCTTTTTAAGTTTAAATACAATGTAATATATAATATAAAAATATATAATATAGGGAATAATATAATATATTAATATAATATAATTATATTTTAATAGAATGCGAACTTTTCTCTATAGAAAGAAAGTACAAGAATTTTACTTTTCCTCATGCGTACTTCAGTTCCACATTGTCAAATAAAACTGGAAAGGGACTTGCAATTATTCGAGAAGCAGTTTTAAAGAATACTAGTAGTGCTAAAACAGCGCGTACTTTCTCGTCCGTATTTTCGCGGAAAAGACTTCGAAATAATTTTGATCTTTTGCGATTTTCGAAAAATCAGTTTTCAACGAACATGAGACCTGCACTATTCTCTTAAACGCACTTCCCACTATCCAACAACAAAATGTAATAAAAAATTATGGAGCCATTTGTTTGAACATTTCAAAAATGTCCCAGGGGCTTCATGTAAAGTACCCCCCAAATTGAATATCGGTTTCAAATTCAAGGGGCTGCGACATCAGCCAGATCGATTGGGGAGTATCAATTTTGGTGAAAATCGGCTGAACGGTTTAGCCGCTAGCGTTGTTCAGGGACGGACGGACGGACAGACATTTTGCCGTCAGTCGATTTTTCACTCTCAACCACCTACAAAGCATGGATTTTGGCTACACCGCGATTTGAAGGATTTTTTTTCTAAATTTAGCAAGTGGATTTATTCATTTTTTCGTCAAAAGGGCCTTGTAATATGCGTTTTTCTGCAGAAAATTTCCAGTTTTTTCGTGCAGCATTACGGAACTTTCTCTATTTCTTAGGGAGAAAGTACAGTTGATCAATATTTTATCTATATTTTCTCATGAAAATTTAGATTATGCGTTCACGGAAAATTTTTATGCTTTCACTGCAAAGCAATTTTCCAAATTTGGAAAACATTTATACAATTTTTTTTATAACTTCATTTGTCGAATTAGTTATATCGAGAGGAAGAGTCATTAAATAAATGTATTAAATAAATGGAGTCATTAAATAAATGGAGATGGATTAAATAAATTTCCGTTTTATTATACTATTTTGCCCAGGAAAATAAAGTCCTTTGGTTTTATTAGGCAACGATTATTGAAAGTCCGAACTCAAATATGTGAAATTTTCTTTGACAATTGGAAGTTTTTTTATATATATTTTTAATGTCCCTTTTGTAACTACTAAGTCATATAACGACCACTGTGATTGTTTATCTTTGGGGTTTTCTGTAGGGAGAATACTGAGATATACCAAAATTTTCCTCTCTCTACATTTGTATCTGCTAAAGATCTTAGCGTCCGGCTTGCTGGGTCAATGGGTCACGATATATTATAATCCTTATTATCTCTATAATGGATTATAGAATCCGCCGACTATACAGCGCAGCTGGGAATCTGAAATAGAATTATTCTATTCCTAGTTCATTTCTGTTTGGATTGACTAAATGAAAAATCACTTTCTTTTCTAAAGAACAAAATTCAACAAAGTTTATTTCTACGCTTTTAGCAAACAATTGAGTGAATTTACAAATTTTAGGCCTTTGATCAAGATCTCTTTCAATTTACAATTTATACCGCGGTTAACTTATCTTTTCTTCGTTGATGTCCCTCGTAGACTTCTCAGTCGAAATATCTTGCGAGCTTGCCGTAGTCCAAAGTTCCACGAAATCCTCTTCTGCCCTATCCAAGCTGGTCTCAAACTATCAAAATTATCAGTCCGATTACGTCCTATGACATAGTCCGAACTCGATTACCACTCCCGACAAAGTTCCAATTTATACTTCAATATTGCTTCCACATGAAAATATCTACGATCAGTTCAGAAGCGCGTTTCCGAGCAGAATGAAATCTTTCTGCATGATTCATCCCTCGAAGACTTCGTATTAAAACTACCTTCATTTTTTTCATAACATTTGACCGTCCTTCTCTCACCCAGCCAATCCATACGTTCGTTATATTTTGGTGTAGCTGACCTTTTGATCGTCTTTTGAACTTCTTCGCCCAATCCCAAATTTTCTACTTTCGGCATCCAGAAAACTCTTAATGCATTTAGAAAAACAAAAACTACATTGTTTATTCACGGTCGTTGCTAAGCTCTAGCTCTCGTGATATTTCGTAATGCATGTTCCACCATATTGTCTACAAATAAATGTTAGTTTATTTTAACGTGACATATCGGTATGTCACAATACGTAAGGACAACACGAACACACACATCTATGTTTGAGGCGGAATTCGAACCCAGGCAGCTACGGCCTGGTCGTCCATTTCCTCTTCTCTCCTTGTAAACCTTTGACATCAAATATCCAACATCAAGAACATCGAAGATATCGCTTAATTCTCCATCATTTGAATTATGTTTTTTCCGTGTCCCTTGCCACGTGGGGAGAAGTGGAAATGAGACCGCTGACTAGGTAGTAAAGTTGGCCTCGAGGAAGCCAGAAATACATCTTTATGGTAATATCTGCTCTTACTACCAAGATTTTTATCCAACGTTGCGTTTTGAGTGCAAACAGAGTGGCAGAACTCTTTACAAACTCACAAGGATCATAAGACCCTTGTCGTGGTCATCCCGTGGCTCTAAGCTCGAGGCGATACTTGTTATTCACCTTCGGATCGGGCACTGCCACTTCTCGCACGGACATCTCGCGCAGTTACCCACCCCCTATCCCCCAGAAATGAAGAACAGACCTTACTGTAAAGCATGCTCCTGTGCACTGCGATAATGAAAGAGCCGAAGAAGGCATAGCTTGTCGACTATGGAGGAGATGCGGGCTACTGTCCTCCGCCAACTCTTTAAACTTTCTTAGAGACTATGGATGAATATGGAATCTAATATGCGTGAAGGGGATGATTTTTAACATGCCTTTTATACACTAATTTTGCGTTGTTATGTGACACTGTTTTTTTTTCATTTAGTTGATGTTTTCACTTTTTTTTTGTTTTTTTAGAATCTATACTAATTTTCAGAAAATTTTGCGAATAATATTGCACTATGTAATTGTCAAAATATTTGAGCACAAAGCACATTTCTTTTAGATTATTAAAGAAGGTATGAAGTGGCATTTCGTGTAAATAATAAAGACAGTAGTTTAGTTTTCAGATTTGAGGACTCGTGATCTCATTGAAACTCTTGTGTTTTCCGTGTTGATCTAAAACCACATGTATTTTCAGGTTCGATATGCATTCATGTATTGGGATCTTATGAGAACAAAATATTTGTCATGCGTATATCTTACAATGGCTAAAATTATTTCACAATTAATCATTAGAAAACAAGGACGGTGTGTTTCCTGTGAATAAAAACTGTTTCTTACATCAATAGCGATAACCGTGTCAAGGTTTCCGGATGTTTGAATTGCGAGAGAGCTACTCGAATCGAACTAAACACTCCAGAAACTGTTTCTGGGGGTCATACAAAATCTAACATAAATTGGAAAGATAATACGATTCGGAGACACTGTGTTCCGCTTAAAATTTTAATTGGAAAATTGTCCCGGCATTGAAATTTTTTAACTAATTACTCAATCTCTTTAAAGTTTATTCAAACAAGTTTTTGTTTCTTTCTTAACAGCTCGTTTTAAGAAAATTACATTGATTCGTAACATTTTAATTTTAAATTATTCTTTTTTTAGTATGTGGTTATTCAAAAATATTTAAGAAAATATTTAACTTCAGTGTAGATTCAAAATAAAAAAAAATTTGCTGTTTATATTATTTTTTTTTAATATTTATATTGTTATATATATATATATATATATATATATATATATATATATATATAATCTTCTCAGCAGTGTAACAAAAAATAGCAACTTTTGAAAAATATATGAAGAATAAAGACAATTATGTTTCGCAATATTTCTAATGAGAGATTCCCTAGTTCTCTTTCACCGATTATCACTATAAAATTGCATCAATTTTACAAATAGTCTAAACAATATTAACAATAGCAATTTTGCAATGATAATTTACTTGGGACATCCGGCAGTAATTTTTAATTGACTAACGAAATCACTGTTTGCATGCACCTGCTCATATAGAAAAAATGGGCGATTACATTTTCATAATGCGTAATACAAAGTGTGTATTGCTTGCATGTCCTTAATAAAGGAGTAGTAATGTCAAAATACAATTTTTAAAAACGTGAACAAGAATTTCAATTTGCTTGATAGGAAATGTCTATATTATGCAAATGTATTATATTGTGTGTTTCCCGAAAATGATTATGTAATAATTAGTGTTCCTTGCTTTAGAACTATTAGCATTTTAAAATAGTTTGTAAGAAACAAAACTTTCAATACTATTAATTTAATCTGACACAAATTTCTCACAATATTAGATACCATAAATTAGAGTTAAGTTTTATGATAAAGAACTCGATATAAAATGTCACAGCCCCATCCCGTGACCCGCTGCCCCTTGGTTCGTCAGCGTCCACGGGGTTGACAGGGCCAGCGTCCAGTGCAATTGGCGGGGTGATCCTCGCGCCCGCGCGCACCAATCCGTTTCGTTTCCGTGCTCTCTCCTGTTACCTCCTCTTACTTCCTCTCACCCCTCCGTCTCCTGTTACCCCCTGCTCACGTTAGCGAGGCAGCGTCACTGACCTCAGAAATTGCTCTGCCCCTTTGAGATAACTAGGAGGAAAATCTTCGAGGGAGGAAGGGGGAAGTGCCCGAAACTTGGAGCAAAAGCCAATGATAAGAGCGGATACGCCTCGACGCCAGGATTGGTCAAGTGTCCACCGATGGTTGTCCAAGCTGTGGAAAAGCCAAATTTGGCCGCATAGGGCATCACCCATATTCTGTGCAAGGGGGTATACAATAACCAATATCTGCTCCGAAACTACGCACTTGTATTTCCCTGTGGATACCCCACATAGCTAGGGAGGTTCCCGCCTCCTCTGACGCTACTCCCGCGGCACTACCATGACCTCGTCACCCGTGCAATAGTCACGACACGCTCCAACCTGGGCGTAAAGTTTTGCGCATCGCGCGAGGTTTCCAGAATAAAACCCCCGTGTGAGCTCGTCGGCTCGATTTTATACCAGTGTGCAGCCATCACGTGGCCGTCCTAGGTGTAGGAGGGAGGCTCGCGTCTACCACGTGACCTCCTCGGTCAAGCTGGCGTCCCCTTTGTCTAAATGTATCCCAACGCCGGGGCGCCAAGCTATTCATGCCCGCAGTATGCGATACTTTCGCTCCTCCTCCCACCCACGGCCGCCAACGTGACGCTACAAGGGTCAAACAATCACTAAAGAGATATCCTTCATCGACTACGTGAGTTGCGGCCAACAGGAAATTGGCAATTACTCCATTAAGACAATGCTCCAGCATATTCCTCGCACTTGATTCAGGCTTTTTTTGGCCAAAATACCATACTCCTGTGGTTCAACAGGCTCCTTTCTTTCCTGATATGCCCACTGCGGCTTCTGGTTGTTCCAGAAACTCAAGAAGCAATTGAAAGGAACGCGATTTCAGACAAGAAAGGACATTAAGCTGCAACGGTAGCCGAGCTACACTCCATTCCGGAAGAGGCTTTATCGGAATGCTTCCAACAATGGTGGCACCGCTCGAAGGAGTGTATCGAGTCCCACGGAGGGTGATTAGGTTTCTAATGCTCTAGATAAGCCAGATTTCTTTCCCCGGCCAAAGGTTGGACACATTTCTAACTGACCTCGCACTATTTATTGCAGAATTGTGAAGACTGTTTTGGTTAAAATTTTTAATTTATTACAGAGCTATAAGAGAGTATTTGATTTTTTATGTAGAGCGCATACTCTTTTGTGGTTTTGTGCAGTAGAATTTTTAATGTTGCTGGCCTTTAGCCTGTAATAAATGTCCTACATAATTGACAGATTAAGAAATGGAGATTTGTTGAGTGATAAAATATATATTTTTAAATGCTTATGCTTAACCTAGACGACAATGTATTATCTTGTGTGACGGTCTATTTAGACGCGTCCAAAATAAATACAGAAACATTGAATTAGGACTAAAAAAGACATTAATTTCGTATGTCAATGAGAACGAAAAATGTGAAGTGTATGAGTGGAAGCTGTTTTCTATAATTTATTGATATTCTGAAGAACTGTGCCCAAAATAGACTGTGATAAATGAAAACAGGACATATGTACAAATAATGACACGTCGCAACCATATAATGTTTCGTAAATAAAAAGATTTCCGTGATAATAAATTAATTTTTCATATAAGGAATGAGACAGTCGAATGTACTCACAAAAGTAACAAACGATTACTGATAATATATTCAAATAAGAAAAGAAGTGATTGGAAAAGGCGTTATGAACATTATAAATATCTTGAGATATAGTTAGGAATTTATGGCAACGCTAAAAGGCTATTAAAGACAATATAATATAAAAAAGACAAAAAAGAAACAGTCATATTGTCAGAGAAGAGTTGTCTTCTGTTTTAAACTACGCGTCGAATCAACTAGAGGTGCTACAGAATGGCACAGACATTCTCTGGTAAAGTATTCTAATTTTCATGGTGTGAACTGGTACTGTACAGTCTTGCCCCATCCTCTTGCTAGCTGCCATCTATCGTCGCCTAAAGTACATTTTTGTAGTTTTCTCAATTTGTCGGTTTGCTTATAATGGAATCGAAATATTATTTTACGAATAATAAAAGTAAATCATCTCCCTAAATAGCATTTTTCGTTGAAAAATTTGAAGCCGTTTTCAAGAAAATGGCAATTAAATATTACTGCATGTGCGCAATTTGAAGCTTCTTTTCACAGGAATTTATTGAGTTTTCAAAAAACTTTTTAAAATCATTTGAAGCACTTTTACTCACAAATGTAATAATTTATACAAATTGATGGAAATGTGCATATTAACGGCGTGTGAGACATTTCAAAAAATTACTTTTGTGTAATTTTTGAGAAAACAAAAGAATACACCAAAATCAACTTTACGTCATGTTAAACAGTGCAATTAGCACTATCTACTAGAAAAATTTGAAGAAAAAATTTGAAACCATTTTTGAGAAAATGGAGGATGTGGTTCTGAAAATGCGGAATCTTGAGCTCATTTTTATAGAAAACTTGTGTTTTTGAGGAACTTTATTTGACATTATTTAAAGCAAATGTACTCATAAATGCAATGACGTAAAGAAATTGCCTATAATGTTAATATTATCGAAGTGAGAGACAGGTCAAAAAAATTAATTTTTGTGATATTTCAAAAACATCTGAATAGAGCAATATGGCAATAGAACAATACGTCATCAGATAGGGTGCGTGTGGTACTAACTCTATCAAAACTTTTAAGAAAAAATTTGAAGCCGTTTTTGAGAAAATCTTGTTTTTGTATTTTTTAAATTGCAAATATGTCACGCATACTAGCATGAAATCTACCAAAATTTTCAAAAAAGTCTGCATGGGCTTAATGAAAGAACTATTTATGGGCAACAAATTTAATTTGAAGGAAAAATATGTGTCTTTAATTTTATAGTTGTGAGAAGACGCCGAACAAAATTCAAACGTTGCAATTTTTTAAAATTTGGAGTTAACCGTGAAAATCGGACCTATGCAACCTTTATAAGCGTATTTTACTCTATTCTTTACTCTATTAGCTGTATGGATGTTTACTTATGAGATATCGAGTTGCCGTTGTAGCACGCATGGCGTGCCACAACTAGCTAATAACTAACGTTTGGAAGTTCCAACATGTTATGAAATAAATTTTGAAGATGTTATGATTTTTTTAATGGGATGCGAACAGCAATGGTAGTCAATCGTCGTGCAGCATAAAGGGAAGTTTAAAAACATTATATTTTTGTTTTTCTATCATCAAAATTTATAGCAAGGCTAAGGTTGTTAGTTTTTAAGACCTTAGAGAAAAGAGGTCTTAATTTTGGAAAAAAATTGTGTGAATGTTGGAAGAAAAGATTTGTAAATATTAGATTGTAGATCATTTTTCAAAGGGTATTTTAAGTGTTTATTTTTTTCTTTTGTTATGTAAGCACATGTGTTTTGATGTCGTCAGAAGCGAGGTAGAGTTCGCTTAATATTGTCAAAAGAGTACGGAATCAACCAAGCCGGCATTCTTATATGGTTTCATGACAGAATTCCATTGAGTTATTATTATTATTATTATTATTATTATTATTATTATTATTATTATTATTATTATTATTATTAGATAGCAACAATCTAAAGGATAGGGAATAATTGAAATATATACATCTTCCTGAAGTAATAGTAATATTATTCTCGATTTCCTATATAGAATCGATTTCGCGAACTCACGATATATATGGAAATTGGTTGGAATGGTATATCACAACCCGTATTAGGAAGTCAAGGATTTAGATATAAAAGTAATTTTATTTGTATTAAAAAGAAAGGGAATAAAGGGTTGCGTTCTATATCTATCTATCTATCTATCTATCTATCTATCTATCTATCTATCTATCTATCTATCTATATATATATATATATATATATATATATATATATATATATATATATATATATAAACCATGACGCTTGATTGACAGAAAATATTGCATTTTGTGAATATCACAATTTGTAAAGAATAACACATTCTATATAGTTCTACACCTTCAGTTAAGTGTTCAAGGGAAGGAACACATTCGTAATGGATTATCTACAAAACTTCCGCCGGAAACCGAAGAGGCAATTGATTTTTTGAAGGTGAAATTCCAACCTTGGCAAACAAACTCAATTACTCTGTCTTACAAGTGCTCTTGAGAACATGGTGGCGAGTATGTTAGAAATACTTAAGTAAAGAAAATTAAATTAGATTTCTCTCATTTCAGAAAAAAAATATAAATATGCAAAAGCAACTTTTTCAACTGGAGGTTGATATTGATTCTCGTGAAAGACGTACATTTCCTTCTTATTATATATTTTTGCATATTCGATACAGCGAGTAATCTGTAGCATTTCTGGTTTCGAGGTACGCAGTCAAAATATTAAATGATTCATATAAACTATTTTAAAGACTGCAGTGACATATGAAGTCTTCTGAAAGATACAAAAACCTTTTAGAAGAAATTCATTCATGAACTGTAAACAATTCAGTTTGTCAATTTTTTAACAACTTCATAATTTGTCAATTTCTATTCACATGAACTACTTTGTCGGCTGTGTTCTTAGAATCCGACTTGGAAAATATGCATTATAAAACGAAATTGTTCGCAAAGTTTGTGGGAAGTATGCATCTAATCGTTTATTTGCAAATATCAACATGGTAATGAACTTATATAAGTTATTCTAATTGATTATTCATTATTATCCCCTACAAAAATAGGACACAACGAAGGTGAAAATTATAAAACTCACTAAATATTCATTTAAAAACACGAGAATGTGATCAGAAAGAAGGAAAATAATAATTGTCTTCCTCAAAGTGTACTCATTAGATTTGTTGTCCGTTTTATATAAATAGTTTGCATCTAAATAACCACATTTAAATTGCTCACACTTTTTCCATAGGTTTGCACAAAAAATGGAGCTTAAGTGACGGATATTCCTCAGGAAAGGAATCATGTTTTTGCACGCAGGTCAATTGCTAATTAAATAGTATTGGGCAATTAATGAAAAGAAAAAGAACAGAACGAATAGGCATTACAGCAGCAATAAGCGAGAATGCCTCTGTTCTTCTCCTTCGATCTTCGGAGGACACCCCCCTAATGGGAAGTCAACCACAGTCCCTTGCTCGTCATCGGTCATTATGTCATTACCTGCTCGAGGGCCTCTTACTTCGATCAAGAGACTCGTACGTTTAATGGGCTTCGCCCTTACGGTGTTCGAGGGGAACGCTCTCTTTGTCGATTATGAAGGGGCCAAATGACACGACTGAGCTTCACTTGAGGAATTATGGAACTCTCGCCTGCCTCACTAGGCTTTTGCAAGACTTGCAGCTTTTGATGCAGAACGTCGAACAGGGTTGTTGTGGTGATGAAGAGAA
The DNA here is from genome assembly GCA_964035755.1 of Teleogryllus oceanicus. NCBI lineage: Eukaryota > Metazoa > Arthropoda > Insecta > Orthoptera > Gryllidae > Teleogryllus > Teleogryllus oceanicus. The sequence goes on from CAXIVR010000009.1 coordinate 105,200,338, forward strand.
TAATTGTAAGTGAATGTGGAAGATGAGACACTTCACAAGTTTGATGCTGGTCTGCAGTGTCTTAATACTGTTAAATATGTCTACACACAGGGTACGTTAATACTAAAGTCAACGGGACAAGAACACCTCAATACGCTAAGTATTTGTGAATTTACGGTAGAGTAGCATGCGTGAAAACATCTTATATGTAGTTCACTGAAGTCATCAAAACGTACGTCAAATTAATTTTACTTATTTTATATTTGTTTCTAACAGGGTCAGATGCTGTTCATATTATATCAGAGGTTTCATTACTAACAATATTTCTGACTTTGTAACGCCTTGAAATTTTGAAAATATTTTAGGCGCCTAGGATTTAAACTAGGAATATATTACTGAATTTAACAAAATAGTTAAATGAGGCCTTGGGTAATGGCTTATGAGGATAATAGAAATTAAAAATGCTATTGAAGAAGATTGAACTACCGATCTCAAGAGTGATTGAACAAATATTTTTAAGAATTTAATTCAACTATTTTCTGTAGATTTTACTTCTCCAAGTTACTATTTTCTAAGTTATAATAATCATTATCATCTAAAGTAATGATCTAGGTCTGTTTAGTTCTTCTGCCATCTCCAAAGCCATCTTCGCGCCTTCTAAACCTATGGCTTGGACTTTTACGGTGGCAGTCGAGCAGTTCATACTTTTTACTTTCTCGCTACGGAGTAGAGATGAAGTTATGAAACGCTGCGTGAAAAAACGGTGAATTTTCAGCAGAAAAACTGCTATTACAGGACAATAGTAACGAAAAAGTGAATAAATCCAGTTGCTAAATGTAAAATAAAAAAGTCCTTTAACACGTGGTGTAGCCAGAATCCATGTTTTGTGCGTTCTTAATACCGAAAAATCGAAAGACGGCAAAACGTGTCTGTCTGTCTTTCCGTTCGTTCGTCTTTCTGTCTCTGACGGCAAAACGTGTCTTTCTGTCCGTCTGTGAACAACGCTAGCAGGTAAACCATTCCGCTGATTTTCCGAAATTGATATTCCGGAATCGATCTGACTGATGTCGCGACCCCTTGAATTTGAAACCGATATTTTAATTTCGGTACTAATAAATACTTTATATGCAGATCCTGGGACATTTTCCAAATTTTCAAAAAAAAAAAAAAAGAAAAGATCAATCGTTTTAGATTAAATTTTGTTAGTGTAAAAGACATTTAAGAAATAGTGCAGGTCTCATGTTCGTTGAAAACCCTGAATTTTGAAAATTGCAAATGTTCAAAATGTTTTCAGCTTCTTTCTACAACTAAAATATTAAAGAAAGAGATTTTTTCCCTTAATAAAATCTGTTCCTGAAAGATAGATATTGAAATTAGATCACGTACAATTTTTCGAAAATTTGAGTACTTTTCACGTAGATTGTCGTGAAAAACGGGCGACGCCCCTGGACGCAGCTGTTTCAGCACCACTAGTTATGCTTGTGACATAGGCTCTTTCCATTAACTATGAGTCCCATAAGATTGAATAATAACTTTCCTGATATACGCGTTCTTTTTTGCCTCTGAGTATGCAGCCAGCAGCTTAGGAACTTTATTTCTGTTGATGTAATTTTACATATATTTTTGTATGGTCTCTGTGATATGATTAAGGTGATATTTTGTTTTAAAACTGAACACTACCTCCATACTGTATTCCATAAAATTGACAAAATTATTAAATATCAATTTTAAGGAAACCAAGCTCAGACAACTCTTTTCTACGAGATACATACTAAATAAATTTCTATAAAATGTCTTGTAGAATTGGTGTTTTTCTGGAACAGAAGTTCCTAAAGCTCGAAAAATCGCAGCAATGACGATAACTGTTTGTTTAAATTAGCACCAATATTTAAAATATTGGAGGGTAAGACTTGTACTTTGGACACAGTGTACCTTGGAGACTTTCACTTTTAGGGAGTGATAGTGTCGTCTAGTAATACATTCTCATGTTAGTTTGTCCAGTGCTTGGTAAATGGACTAGATTTCAAATATATAAGTTTGCGAAGAAGCCATTTGATCCTTAAAGCCAAGTTTTTGTTTCTGGACATGGAATAATAGTGTGTTGTTGAGTTAGCTTTTATTTTTGTGTTTCTGATTGGAAAAACTCAACAATCTGACCCCGTAAGTTGATTGTCTATAATTTTCTGAGCAGTTCTCTGTAATTATTTTCGTTTTTAACACCTTGATAACGGTGCAGTATGACGTTTTCTGAACTAGTGTTTAGTACTTGTGAACATTTTAGTACAATATGTGTGAACAGTCTAGTATTGTGAACGTTCTTTATAGATAATGGGTGTCACAAATAATTTTCAGTGACATGTTTAAAATACGATCATGAAAGTATCGATGCAAATGATGTTGAAATTGGAACTATATTACGAACGACGTTCGAAGATCCTCAATGTGGGATGAAATAATGAATGTAATAATTTTTGAAGTTGACGATTTTGTATTAGTTCAATTTTAAAGCAGAAAACAATGCAGAATATATAGGATAAATTGTAGATGTTGATACATATGGCTTTGAATATAAAGTGAAGTTTTTGAAACGAATTTCAATCCGTTCAATTTCTTAAAAAACGACAAAAATTCTTGAAACCATTGGCGGAATATTTGCTGTTCGTGAATCCGAAATTTCTTAGTTATAAAACTAAGAAAATAGTGAAATATGCCTCACGACGACAAAAGATCAAGTTCTAGATCATTTCTGCTATAGTCCGAATTATGTGATAAAAAGTCTACTATTTGTTGTGGCATTCCAGATTACATCCACTTCTTCAAGACCATCATGCATCTGTGAACCCTTTCCAAAACGTTTTTTCTTTCAAAAATGGAAAATGTGTTGTATGTCATACATGTAAAGAAATAATGTTGATAAATATGCTTCTGTATATTTTAAAGAAAAGATAACTAGTGGTGCTGCAACAACACCTACTTTCTGGCATTAATACAGGGTTCACTGGACATGGGGCTAGTACCACTTTTCTTACCGTCGTTTGAGAGGAGAAGAAAATTTAAAGAAAAATATAGCCGTTTTTGAAAACAAATTCTTTGAAAAAAATTAAAAATTGCCTAGATTTCACACAAAAATATTCGAAAACTACTAAAAAATTCTCAAACAATTCGAATAGTTGTACATGACCTTTCTAGATCTGTCCTTTAAGAGCACATTTTATTAACGAAAATATCTCTATCTTAAATATTTAAGTTGTAGGAAGATGCCTAAAATGTTAGAACTTTTCCAACTTTCGAAAAATCAGAGATTTCAACGAAAATGAGACCTGTATCACCCTGTTAAGCATCCTTTGTTATAACAGAAGACCAAGTTTAATTTTAATCATTGGAGACAACTTTGAGAATATTTTGAAAATGTTGAGGCTTCATGTAAAATGTCCTTAAAAATTAAAATATCCCTTTCAAACTCACAGGGTCTGAGTTAATTCAAAATATAATTATATATTTTAATATGAATTTGAATAAATTTTGAATAAATTTTGGAGCAAATCAGGAGAACGGTGTAGTAGCTAGATTTTAGATGCACAGACGTTTTGTCGTCAATCGATGTTTTGGTGTCAAGAACCTCGGAAAACATGAATTCTGATTACACATTGTGTGAGAGGAAGTAATTTACTATATGTGGGAAAAATATTTATCCACATTTTCTTTACCAGGTCCTGGTATTGAGAGATTTTCTATCCAACATTGGCCATTTTCGGGCGCACGATTTCAGTACTTTCTCTTTTTAACAAGTAAGGGCTAGAAAGTAAAACTGATCGTACTTAAAATGAATAAAAATATTCAAAGGCAAAGTTCTGAGAGAAGCATGATCTCTCTTACAAACATACAACCTTTGTACACTAGATAGACAAAACAAGACGTCTCCCGAAATGATATTAACTCACAAATGGCCATGAGTAAACACGCACTCTTTGGGCAAAGAGAGATCTGTACCCGCGACGATCGTTCCATGGCGAACGAGACATGCGAGAAGGGAGACACTGTGCAGTTCTCGCTGTTCGAGAAAACATCGGGAAGTCCAATGTGAGCTAGGGATCGTAATCGACCACAATTTTGCTGGCCCGCGGTTGTAATTCGTTTCATGGCATTCTTGTGTGATTTTTTACAAGAAATGTGAATGTAAGTTTTTGTGTCGATGCTGCCGGTCGAAAGCTAAGAAATCGATGTGTATGAAGTGCATTCTTTGTAGCCGCCTCCCTGTTCTGCGACGCCAGCTGAGTGCACATCCAGCGCGCGAACTCTATAACGGTTCCATCTAACTTCAAGGAAAACAATTTTTTTGCGAAATTTGAAATCAAATGTTCAATTTTCTTAATATATAGAATTTTTAATTTTTTTATTGTAATCTTTTATTTTTCAAAGTAAAACTTTCGAGAAAAATTCGAGTAGGTCCTATCGGGGACGCATACAGAGCAGGGCATGTAAACATTTTGTGTGTGAGGAAGAGGGTGTAAGGAGCACAGGGTTACAGAATTGACATTACCATGTGCATAACTTAGATTTATTCGTGCATTTATGACCTTACGCGCTGGTTGGTCTTCATATCGTTCTCGTTCAATGGAATGTCTCTTGCTTCGATCGACAATTACTAAGCTATGAACAGAATAATACTTCTGAATGGGAGACTGAATGTCCATCCAAATGCGTCTTGTGAATGCGCTGAATGTCCATCTACATGCGTGATTGGCTAATGGATTTTTTCTCTATACAGTGATGCCAAAGTAAGAAACGTGGGTAGTACATTATTTTAACATATCGATGGTTTAGAGTACAAACATTGCCTGTCCACTTATGACCATTTGTGAGTTAATGTCATTTCCGGAGACGTCACGTTCTTATCTATCTAGTGAACAAAGATTGTTTGTCTATTGTCCATATAAGAAATATCATACTTTCTCTCAGAAAGCAAACATTGTTACTTCTTAGTAACTGCACCTTTACAAACCTTTACAATGTTTGGTTTTCTCGAAACTAAGAATTCTGACATACATTTTATGTGCTCTAACCTTTTCGTTACATTTAACATTACATTACTGTTTTACCGTTGATAAATTTTTAAAAAAAGTAATTCTACAAAATACAACAGAGTTGATTGAAAAAGTTATGTACCACACGATTTTTACATTAAATATTTTTCTAATATTTCTGTAGATACCAGACTATTTTCTCTCGGGTTACTCCCTGGCATTCTTTTATTCCCATTTGTTTTAGTCAAAATAAAATTCATTACAATTTTTAAAAATAAAAAAATATTCTCTACAATGCAAAATGCTACAATGAATAAAATGAAAAATGGAAATTTAGAATTTAACATCAAATATGCTGAAATTTTGTCAACTTAGACGAAAACTAAATAACTAGCTTTCCGGCATATTTTATCTGACCTTATGCCTGGCAATGCACTAGCTAGATGTGAATGGTAAAAACTGGACTCCTGTGTCGCAGGAAGGGCATCATGCAAATACACGGAACTAAAGGCAGCTGGTTCGAGTTCGGTAAAAGTCGTGCGTTGCTTCCATGCTGATTATTACGTGGTTGGTTTGTATCCTCCCCCATATCCAATCATTCATAATCATTACTGCCCGAATTTCTATGCAATAAAAATATGCACGATAAATATTTAGAAAATTGCAATAAATATGCAGTATAAAATTCACAAGAAAATAAACGTTGATGACTAAAGTGCAGTGCAAATTATATGTAGAAAAATTTGAATTGTGGTACGACGGTATTGCTTCTTGGAGACATGAACAAAAGAAACATATCGTGGATAGAAAATTATTTTTTAAAATTATTCTTAGTGGAAAATGATTCCAGGCAATTAAGACTGTTATCACAGGTTTACATTTCGAGTCACAGACATTGAGTGCGACGACCTGTGCCCCCACACCTGAAATTCAATTCATCGTTTGGTCGCGCAGGTGGTACAAGCAAAATACACTATATCTACATCCGTTGGCAACAATTTAGAGGCTAATAAGATATTCACTTCTTTATGGTGACTAGTGAGTTGTTCCATGAACCAGGGCAAAATGCGTTGCTGCTGGGGAACTATGATGAAGTAAACCACACGTTATAGCCTGGCTATTTGCGTAGAGATTAAATTTTTTGTTAAATGCGAGAATTGCATTAAGTCAAAAGTTTCCGGTTCTTAATATACGAGTAACAAAATAATTGGTATTTACCTCCTTTTTATGACTTTTATGTAACAGCTTAAATTAATGATGTCGACCATTATTTCTAAACCATGGGCTAATCGAATTAAATACAGTTTATCATTTAAAATCTTAGTTGCGACTTTGATCTTACGCTCTTACAATAAACTTTTTGGGTAGGCCATTTGGTCATCTGAGATTTGGGAGAGTTATATGTTGTATTGCAATTAGAAACAACAGCATTATTTAAAATATATAAATGTCCACTGAATCGAACTGTAATACCGTACGGAAGAAGTAGGATTATTTTTCTTTCACAATCAATATCAGTGCCAGCGTTTCCAATGCCGTTGAGGCAGGCTGTAACGTTTCTCTTTTTCTTTAGAGGAAACCGAACTTTTATTCTCTAATAGTTCGGTTTCCTCTCAACCTATGTTCACTTAAGTAGTGAATTTCTTTTTAGAGTGTTTGAAAAGGTGGTTGTATGAGCATTAGATGTACTCGATTGATACCAGAATGTGGATTTTCGACGAGAATGAGCTTGATATATTTTCAAGAACTAAAGGATTTTGTTTTTTGGTAAGATATATATTCTGTTATCATCATTTAAATTGGCCGATCGTAAGTTATTCCAGAAACTTTCATATCTTTCGACTAACTTTATATTTTCCATTTATTTCTGCTCCTAGCTTGCACAATATTTAATGAAAATCAAAGCTTTAAAATATGTTGTGTCCATCTTATTCGTACTTTTTATAAATATTGTAGAATTGTTTCAAGAAAAAACGAATATTGTTGCTTTTAAACATAAGTTTGATGACAAATTTAGTGTCTATCTCATTGTAACGAAAAAATTGATAGCGTAAGAAGAAGCATGTTTTATAACGAGCAAAATGTGCTAATTCAAGGATAATTTAAACGATTATTAAGTTACGGAAGTATTTGGATACATCTTGATAAGAAGATAAAAAATCCATGCACTTCGTATGAAAAATCTTATTGAAATGAAATGAAATAATTAAGAAGGCAAGAAATACTATCGAATAACAGACTTAAATAATTGGAATGACGTCGGAAATGCGTCAGGATTACTGAAGGGGCAGTAGTGGCGCGCGGTCAGGGTTGGGCAGTATTTAAATACTTGTATTTGAAATACTTGTTTTAAATCCATTTTATATTTGAATAATTGCATTTTGAATTTTTTGGACATGTAGTAGCTGAAAATGGCATGAAGTAGCTGAAAATGGCAAGAGGCGCCCCCGAAAAACTGTGAAGTAAACGAGCTTCTCGGTAGACGAGGAGGAGGCTCTCCGTCCAGGAGTGTGGACAGGTGTGGACCTTCCCCTAATACACAAATTTGGGTAGCTTCAGTAGTGTAAGGGTCAGCATATCGGACTTTTATATCCAATTTCGTGAATTCAAACCCGATCGGAGCTGTAAATTTTTCAGGGCGAAAACATGCTTCGTACGCCTTCCTTCGGAGGAGAAGTAAAGCCGGCTCTTCCATGTTGTAGATTTACTGCATATAAAATACTCTCAAGCCTAAATGAAGCCTCTAAATCAAATTGCCGTTTCGTCGCCCGAGTGATACCTCCTTGCTCTGGCAGATGGTGAAAGGAGCGGGTCGCGGAATTCGCGTAGTCAGCGGAAAAGCAGGCCTCGTGGCTAAGCCACTCCACGAAAAGTAAGGCATCATTGAATGGTTCAATACATACTCTGATATTTTATGAACACATTTTTGCTACAACCTCTTCTCAAGAGAATGTTCCAAAACTACTGTTATAAAAAGGAATAACCCGGACTCTTATATTAGATTTAATGGAGAATGGTAGATCCAGGTTTTCCGAAAAAAGTCTCCATGAAAACTGAGTTTAAATGTTACTTCCGAGAGCGAAAATCAAACCGGGTGAAGAACAACAGTAGACACCAAAGACTGCGAAAGGTCCGGGCGTTTCGCCGTTTCTTCGCGTTTGCGGTGAAACGGTCGAGTGATGACATCGCTTGCACCACACTAGAGTACTTTAATAGAATCTAATGTTTTATGTGTACCAGTCATTCAAGCTGTTAAATCTACATAAAATGCATTTTTGTTATAAATTGTAAACACAGTATGCAGGGGCATAACAATGAACGCTGAACATGAATCAGGTCTTATGGAAATTAACACAACTGAAATGCTCAAACTATAGCCTATCCTCAGTGTGAAGTAGTGTCTTCTGCTTTAGATAGCTACATAAAATACATGATAGACCCCTACATATTCTACCCTTAACACTATCCAATATACTAATAATTTGCTGGTAAAATATTTGTTCCTTCAAAGAATGAGTTTACTTATTGTCTCCTGGCACGCAAAACGAAGTCATGCTTTGGTCATTTTCATTTTGTAGAACCGCAGGTCGTCCAGAGAATTGAGGAAGAACAATACTATTGAGGAAGAGCAATAGAAAAGTGAGAAAGAACCATGAGAAAAAAGCATCATATGAGTCGTTGGACGACTAACAGATAATGCGTTAAAAAGGCGTTGGTACAAAAGAGTTAAACTAGTTGTTCTACTACAGCACGTACTTTCTTGCACTATTTGTAACGTTTACGTAATATAATATCGCTTACACATAAGTACGTTTGTGTAATTTTTGAAAAATTAAAATATTACATCACAGTAATGTTTCTGGCATGGTATTCAGTGCCATTAACTCCCTATTCATTTGAAAAGTTTAAACACAAAAGTCTGTTACCGCTTTCGAGAAAAGACGCCAAAAACATTTTGATTTTTTCAATTTTCGAAGAATCAGAGTTTTCAACGAAAATGAGGCTGAAATTGGAGAATATTAATTTTGGAGAAAATCGTCTAAACGGTTTAGCCGATTTTCTCCAAAAGTGATATTCCGAAATCGATATGGCTGATGTTGCGGCCCTTTGAATTTGAAACCGACATTTTAATTTAGGGGGGGTACTTAACATGACGCTCCTGAGACATTTTCCAAATTTTTAAAAAAAGATTAATTTAAAAAAATGTTGTTGCATAGTGCGAAAGACGTTTAAAAGAACGGTGCAAGTCTCATTTTTGTTGAAAACTTTGATTTTTCGAAAATTGGAAAAATTCATTTTTTTCGGAGTCTTCCTACATTTATGAAGATAGAGAATTTTTCCATTAATGAATCTGTTCCTTCAAGATAGCTTTTGAAATAAGGTTTGTTCAATTTTTCGAAAATTTGAGTACTCTTCCTGTAATTTTGCATGAAAATACGAGGAGAAAGTCCATGCGTTTTAGCTCCACTAGTTTAAAAGTGTATCGTTCTCTCATGCAAACTACGCGCGTTCTACTGCTTCACTACCGGTCGCTGCCTCACTATGTCTCTGGGTATTAGTCTGGTGGTCGGTCGCGGCGCGTCTTGGCACGTCGTGGCGCAGACATACGGATATTTAAACTTGCTAATGCCGCACACTGTTCAATTAAAAAATGACATGGAACTAATGTGATTATCTGGTACCTGCAACGCAAGTGTATGAGACATACAACGTTGCGATCCACCTCAACATCGCCATTCAATGGTTTCGCGTATTGTCCCAAGGCTTTAGAAGAGTGGTAAGCTGTCACATCGCCTAGGGAACAGGAAAGCGAAAGCCAAAATATACATAAAATTTGTAGAAAGGAGTATTCGAGGCAGTTTGTTATGACTTTGATGTTTCACTCGTGTAGCGTGTTTTGCAAAAACAGACTTTTCGAATTGCACTCCCTGGGAAAACAGAAATTGTGTCATGTCAGCCCGCAGGATTGTCCCAAAGCAAGAAAGAAATGCTTGGTTATTTTAATGGAGATTATTGAATATTCACTATTCCGTTAAACTGATTTTTTGTGGACGAGGTAACCTTCATGAGGGTCTAAACTCTATCAATAACTAACTACCGGGAGCGGTAGCTCAGTGCATCAACTGATGTCACTGCAGCGCCTCTGACCGGGAAGTCCTAGGTTCGAGTTCCGACAGCGGCAGGATTTTCGACACTAGCTTTTCAGCTAGGTCGAATTCAGTCGCTGCCTGGAGGAGAATTCTAGCGGCCGGCTGCTCTGGTCGGTAGTTTTCCGTGGTTTCTCCGATCAACACCAGGCGAATGCCGGAGCAGTACCCTACCGAACGGGCCACGGACCGCGCGCGATCTGTCCTTCCTCTTCCTTGTCCTATCCTCTCGCCTTACACACACTTACTGTTATGTTCAGAATAATGCACGCTTTATATAAACACAAATTTATTGACAATGCAGCCAGTACAGTAGGCAACTTCCAAAATCACAAGAATGTACCAAAAAACAATTGCCAAAATCACAAAACCAAAAGTCCAGGAGATGTACCAAAAAACTAGCTAATTTCCACCGATAAGTAATACAGAATAAACAATAACTTTGCCGGGCCAACGATCACTTTCCCAACGTACTAATCTCCTAGTAACTACACTTGACTGCCAAACACTGTCGCACTGCCTGTTTGGCTGGCGGCGCCCGCTCTTAAAGCGGGCGGCGCTGGAGACTCGCTGCTGGCTCTCCGGCCAGCTCGTCTCCCGGGATTGGGCGGCGTTTTCTTGCTCCGCCGCCTCCGTTGACTCCCTTGACCGCCGCTGAGCGCTGCTTCCTAGGCGCGCTCTTCAAAGGTGTTACACAGCCGCGACACTTATACTAACATGCACTACACTACCACATATTCTGGGAGATCGAAACCGGTCGGGAGCTTAGAGCTTGTCCCGGCTGGGGCGGTGCCCCGCTGGTGGGAGAGTCCTGGTGGGGGGGAAACCCCACTAGCCGACGGTAGGTCGGCGCCGGATCTCACTATCCAGCGGTGGAAGACCACCGCCATCTCCCGAGAAAAAACATGCACTACACTAACGGGACTAATGA